>JAWPHD010005766.1:0-156621 GCA_037043455.1 Cyrtodaria siliqua | reverse complement strand
AACTTTACACATTCTTTATAACTAAAGAGCAAGAAAACATGCTGACATCTTTTAAAATGTTAGTACATGTAAAAGGAAAGATGCGATTACCAGGAGAAACAATACGCATTACGTGGTCCAGCCTTAATTCTATTAAGCGATGGGAAAGCTTATATTAGCAGGATTTTATAACGGATAGTTCGACAATAAAATTAGTTTAAACATTTTTTTTACTAAAAAAATGCGATAACCTGTTTAAAATTACCTATTAAATGTTTTAATTTTACAATATTTAAACTTTTTAAGCCGAAATTAAGGTTTTATTTCATACCCCAGCCAACCCCGTTATCGCATCTTGGAGAGGGAGTTGGATGGGGTATGAAAGCTAATACTCAGACCACGTAATTTGAGGGGAAATGAGATGTTATATCTTGGTAGAATTCCTTACCAATATTATGTTATAGACATGGTTTACATTCTATATAAAAAGGGTACTAGTATAATATATTGATGTGATTTTGTTCCTCACAATAACTGCCTTTTCAATGTTATACATTACATGGTCACGATTTACCTATTTCATCCTTTTTAAAAGCCGCTTACTGCTCTGTATTGTATGACCAATTAGTAAAGAATACATTTTGTTTCAGCATATATTACAGAGCTTGGAGCGTTATAAAGGTAAGGGACAGTTTCACGTTTATTCTAGATGAGCCATGTAGAAGAGCTTCCCACAATTCCGATACTGATAAAGTAAATGGTAACAAATTAGGCCGTTAACTTAACCATTAACTTCACAAACACTCCACACCACAAGTTCGTAGATTCTCTTTTAAAATAACAATACCAAAAAATAAGATCCAACAATCTGCGTTTTTTTAAAGACAGTCTTCTTCTTTTACCAAGTAGCGAATCATGTTAGGCATTTGCGTCACGTGTTCAATATGTGACGAGCGACATCTTATGGGTTATGTTTTTCAACTTATTTGTTGTTTTATAGAGCTTATAGTCGAGTTAAGGACTTTACTATTCGTAACATGTGTACACTTTAAAAGCTACTGCATCAGGGGTACTGTTACAATAAACTTCAAAAACATTTACCAAATTGTATTATCATAATCCTGATCTACTTATAAAATATGGATGTGATCAATGACTATCACAGATGAACTTCTATGGTGACGTAGTTACAAACTTCGTAAGAGCCTTCGTCATAATCACTTTCATACAAACTTTATTATACGTGTATCAACGGAGGTTATTCTATTCTATTATTTTGCAACGCACTTCATTTATAATGATTGGCCCATTTCCAGTTCGCCACTATGATGACCGGGCAGATTGTGGACCTTGCGATGACGTATATTTACATTCTGAAAGGGCTGGTAACCTTTGATGTTTATCTTCAATCTTGACTTGCACTAAATGGTGTATTGTCTTGATGTTTGGCTTTGGCCAATTCAATAAGTATTGCTTTGTGACTTTCCATGCATTTTTATATTCATATATACATGATCATTTTTGTGTTATACTGTTATTGTCTGTTGATGCTGCCAAGTGCTTAAGGAAATGTAACCTGGCGGGGATTTTTTCTATTTATACTATCCCGTTTTATTGGGATGACAATGAGGCTTGGTGCACCCTAGATCATGGTTTAAAATCAAGCGGCCTTTCTGCCCCTGACTATTCCACTGACCCTATTCCACTGACCTATTCCACTGACCCTATTCCACTGACCCTATTCCACTGACCTATTCCACTCACCCTATTCCACTCACCCTATTCCACCGATCCTATTCCACTCACCACATTTTGTGGCGTCTCATACTCTGCTTTTTTTCTCTTTTTTTTATAATTGTCGTTGCTTTTGTATTCGTCAATTGAAATACAGCCATTGTTTATGCAGGAATTGCGTAATGTTTTCAGAAACTTCGACGGAAAGTGCCGATGGAGTAGTTTCTGATATCCTATATATATGTCAAAGCTACGAAATCATAACTTTATAGTAGGTACAATCCATAAGAGCTAGAGTTCTCACAAGTATGATGAAAATATAAAAGTATGAAAGGTAAATACTAACAACTGGTTAGTGCGAGTCTGGTTTAATAAAGAAAAGTGTAATATAAAGATATGTCTAAAAGATATACATAAATATGTTTTATACAGCTATGAAGCATTGAAAATATATATATAATACGAAAACAAACTTCTGCAGCATTACAGTTAAGTAACTGATTTTAAATGGAAGCAAAATAATAAGGCGTTTTTACATGCAAACTCCGAAAATCCTGTCGTATTCTGGATAAATAATCACACAAAAGTATGAGATGCCACACTGTTTTCGCAGTATGTACCAGTCCAGCCTTTGTAACATTGGCAGGAAAAAGTCACGTGAGTATGCATATAAACATGATCATTTCCGAGATCAAATCCACTGAATAGTTTCCGAAATATAAACAATAACCATTGTAAAAAAGAATGATCATTTTGCCAAGCTTTGATCGCACTGTTCCTTTGCCAATTTGTACTGACGCACCTTCCGTGTAAGTGACAACGAGTTCTGCTACACTCTGTCATAGCTGTTGTTAGGTTTTTCACAAAAGGTCCTAAAACAGAATCGACGTAATCTCTAACAGCCTCGCATTCGTCCTTACTTCGGAACGAGGTTGAGCTATCCCACAGTGCAATTGCATTTAGTCCCGCATTAGCACTCTGTTGTATTGTGCTTTTTAGATCTTCCTGTTAATATATAAAGTGTATGCATTATTGTAAAGCTCTATAACAGTGCTACAATAGTAAATGGACCTTTAGCAAAGTTAATTGAGTAACTTTGACAAAATGACCTGTTATGCGTTTAGATTTATGTTGATATAATTTAATTTCCCATTTAAAGACAAAACAAAGTGGTATGCCTTTGCAATCGTAATGCAATCAAAAGAGACACACTGTAAGTGTTATGCCTGAAAGATTTGCGACATAATTGTGATAGTGTTTGTTTTTTCTACACAATTTAATTATTTACAAATGATATTTAAACGATTTTAATGGAATTAAAATTAGATTTTTTATCAGCAACATATTTAAATATAAACATATTTAAATATAAACATACAGTTAAACGTTAACCTAACTTTAAAAATATAAATCAATGTGGAAATTATAACGTTTACAAATACCTTAAGATTGCCTTGTGCTTCTTTAAAGAAGCCCATGGCAACAATACATTAATAAAGTTTAGTTTTCTAAATTGCAAAACATATTTAGAATAAAATGCATTTCAGTAAACGGAACTGTGGAGCGCTGTGATCTAGTGGTAGAGCATCGGACCCAAGATCGATGGGCCGTGGGTTTGGTCCCAGCTACGACCATATGTGTTGTGTCCATGAGAAAGACACTTTGTACTGGTTCTACCCGGGAAGACATCGAGAGTGATTAAAATAAGTTAAGAGGGCTTTCGTTACAATCGAGGTAAAATGAATTTGAGTGTAAACAAGTAAAAGGAACAAATATTCAAAAATGTAATTACTCTGTCATAGAAGGCCTCAGTATCTGCGTATTTGTATTTCGTATATGCTATTACTGGCATGAATGGATCACCATACGTGTGTTGCACTCTTAATGCTTCCTTTAGGCTACCATAAACACGTTCATATCTATCTTCGTGCGTTCCGAAACGTTCTTGGAGATATATGGATGGAAATATTGCCGTACTGGCATTGAACATCCACCACAGACTGAGAAAAAAGTGATTTGAATTAATTAAACGTAGAATACAAGAATGTTTGATCGTGTCAATTGTATAACATTTGTCAAGGTATTTGGTAACGTTTAATAGGTATTGTGTGATGAAAAGATAAAATGTAAAGGTCACCCCTACTTATAGAATATATTGGTCTGGAATTACATAGATATGTCGTACATTATAATATGTATATTGACATATTAATGTCGCAGTGACCGAATAAATGACAATTGTATATGGACTACGATTGTGACGTAGCTACAACACACAAAACGCCAGTGTTGCATAAAACTGTGAGAATAATAACGCTTAATATTGTATAATATATATAAGTACCATAGAGCTATGACTATAAAGTAGGTCAAGTTTGCGACACGACTCAAGATCGCATTTTCGGCGATGTTTCTGAAGCTATTACGCAATGCCTACCTAAACAATTATATTTAAATATATTCATTACCAAATGCACTTGCATAAAACTCACCAACGTTAAGTATAGAACTCCGATCTAGTGTTTTTCTTAACGATAACTATGTTTTTGCGGTCAATTTTGCAGAAGTAAATAATTGCTTCAGAAACGACGAAAAATAGGCTGTCGTTAAGAAAAACAACTAGATCGGAGTGCTATCCTTAACGTTGGTGAGTGTTATGCATGAACCTGTGGTTATAACAGTTTTGTCAACTGCAATACGGTGATTCCTTAGGCAGGATGTGGGCTATGTCGTCAGAAACCTTGCCGAAAATGCAACATGGAGTTGTGACGCATACTCTATTTTCCAATCAGAGGATTCACAGCGCTATGGTAGGTACATATATAATTGCAGGTACATAATATAATTGCAGGTACTTAATATAAATGCAGGTACATAAAACAAAACCATGAACTACGATTCACAGCAACAGTTGCATTCAGAGTAAGGGTGAATAGTTGGGATCTAAATGCGTACATTGTCACAGCAACAGTTGCATTCAGAGTAAGGGTGAATAGTTGGGATCTAAATGCGTACATTGTCACAGCAACAGTTGCATTCAGAGTAAGGGTGAATAGTTGGGATCTAAATGCGTACGTTATCTCAGCGACCCAACGAAACAAGCTGGGTTTCCGGACTAAAACCCAAAATTCCATTAATGGTTTGGAGACGGATAAGACAGTCCATATCAGGATTAACGGTTATGATAACAGGACAACAGTGCCCTGATTACAGTACTGACAATCGTCCTGTATAAGAGTTGGCTGTGTTGTAACCTTGACCTTCTATAAGCATTCATACAGTGAAAGGACCAAATTTAAACCGTTTTCTTGACTTAGTATACTATAGTCATATATAGCTGTTTATATAAACGTCTAACCTGCGTTGTGAAAGGGTAAGGAAGCTTCACATGGGGTCAAACGTTATGTTACCCGTGACATGATACTTTGAACTGGTTCGAAAAGGTATGCACAATTTCAAAATGATAAAACATACAAACTAAAATCTATACAACTGTATGCTGTTTGTTAACGTAAATACAACTGCAATTAACACGTGTTCTTGCAAACCATAGCATGTAGTTTATTAAGTTAGATTATAGATTACCGGTTATTGTAACGAATCGTGTCGTTGGCACACTGTTTCTCCCCTTCTTTGTCATTATAACAATTCGGAAAACCATAATAACCCCAATAACCACGTGGTCTCAAGCGCCGACATGCTTCCAATGTGTTCTGCATAAATTTCCTGAAATTAAGTATACTAGTTATATTTCATTATCACGTCGGAAATACTATTTTGACAATTAAGCATACTGTTTAATATTAAGAATAAAAAATAGTAAACAAAAGCTCACTCACTGCGTTATGGAAGCCCCCAGATGATGTGATCATTCTATAATATATGTCGTTTTAACCATTACGTGATCCGAATATTAACTTTCATACCCCCATCCAACCCCTTCTCCAAGAAGCGAAAACGGGGTTGGCTGGGGTATGAAATAAAACCTTAATTTCGGCTTAAACGGTTTGCATTTTGTAAAATTAAAACATTTAATAGGTAATTTTAAAAAGTTATCACATTTTTTCAATAAAAATGTTTTTAAAAGTTTTTTATTGTCGAACTATCCGTTATAAAATCCAGCTAATATAAGCTTTCCCATCGCTTAACGGAATTAAGGCTGGACCACGTAATGGTAATATATAGTGTTAAGACATCTTAAGATAACGACTTGGTCACTGTATATATTCTTATGTATGTTTAGATAATGAAAACAATATTATTTGTCAATGATAAGTATGGTGTAATAACGAAAAGATGTATCGATATAGATTAAAACGGCATGACAATATACAAAGGTAGTTGTTGACATGTACATGTCGACCTGTATCTTTGTTTTACGGAAGATGTAATAAATTGAATGACCATAACCGTTTTTGTCTCGCCCAAGATAGTGGGTAGCGAGATATAGCAGTCACTCGATTTTTTTTATGAAACTTTGTCCAATGCTTTGTTGGGTCAAGGGACATCACGTAATGCCAAAATTACCAAGGTCAAGGTCATATTTTGCGTTATTTTTCCAAACCTTAGCCTTGGTTAGGTAACTTAACCTCAGCTAACTGCCTCATTTTCTGTTTTTGATACTTGGTCATATGTATTGTTAGCATTGGTGGACATCATTGAACGACAAAAATTACCAAGGTCAAGGTCATATTTTGTTTATTGTCCCCAAACTTAACCTTCGTTAGGTAACTTAACCGTGGTTAGGTAACTTAAATTCAGTTAACTTTATGTGACTGCCTCACTTTATGTTTTGGATACTTGGTCATATGTATTGTTGGCATAGGGAATCTTTTCTAAAAACTCAAGGCACAGAGCTTTCATATATAACCTGTAGTATCAGCTTATGGTTCACTATCAAGCTTGTTCAAATGATGACCCTGAGGTCAAATTCGGCCCAGGAGTCACAGTTTTACATAATGTTGTATAGGAAAGTCTTAAACTAATTTCTTCTCTGAAACTACATGAGTTAGAGGTTTAATATTATGCATTTAGCATTAGTCCTCTACCAAGTTTTAAATGGCGACCCTGACGTTAAATTTGACCACGCCCCAGCGATCACTTGTTTTACATAGACTTATATAGATACAAAATGAAAACATCTTCTCCTCTGAGGACACAAGGTATTGAGCTTCTCATATATTGCATGTAGTATAAGAGGTACAGCTAGAGGTCTAATATTGTGCATGTACCATAAGCTTATGATCCTCTATCAAGTTTTTCCAAATCGTGACCATGGTGTCAAATTTGGCACCACCGCAGAGGTCACATGTTTTACACAAACTTGTATAGGGAAAAACCTTAAAAGAGTTTCTTCTCTGAAACCACAGTTATACACTTACTGAGCATAAACAAATGGATACATCCATCCAACCAATATCGGCCTAGGGTCCGTCCCCACTGGGGGACATATAGCACATTGGTCTTAACTTGGAAACCGTTGAGATCCCCACCATATAACCATATATATGTTATACGCAATGTGAGAATATGGATGATTCCGGAACTGCTCTACGAAAAGTAAGAATTCTTCAAATGCCCGACGATTCCGGAATTGTGCAGGACTATTATCGCGCAAGGGGGTTAATCGATATAAAATATGCACCAAGTGTCGGCGCATTTTGATAATGTTTTGCGCAAAGTACGAATTTATGTTGGGATTTGAAAAGGAATATAGTGTTTTGAAACCTATTTATTTCTATTTAAATATGCTTAATTGTTTCGTCCGCGTGTTCTAAAAGATAAAATGTATAAAAAAAATCATAGTTTGGTTTGGTAAATAATTAACTAAATTATGAGAAAACAAATTGAAGCCCTCAAACAATAAAGCGCGGATTTTTATTACTGAAATAAGGAGATACATTATTGCTAAGAAAATTTACTACATTTTTATCGGTGAAAGATTGGGATTACTCAGTGAAAGAATATTCATAATCGCTCAGTATTACTGCGACGTTGAGTTATGACGTCAATAACGTGTTGCTGACGTCGACGTCATCCGCCGATAACGTTCAATAATGCGAATAATTTCCGTTAAAAAAATGATTTAAAATGTAATAAACAGATTATTTAACTGCTGTGTTCGATTATATGGAAATCCTTCACTCGATGGAAGACGTGTTTTGTTTTTTCACTCACTCGCGTACGCTCGTTCGTGAAAAGAAACACACGACTACCATCTCGTGAAGGATTTCCCTATAATAGATCCCAACATTAAATTATCTCTATATAAACAAAACATATAATTAAACAAGTGAAGCACAGTGGTGCATACGCCGGATTGCGAATTCACCATTTTAACTGAACATGTGTGCCAGAAATGAGGAAAAACAAAAACTTTAACCAAAAACGTTTACCAAAATGTCTAAACTCGTAGACGGACATACGGACGGTCGGACAGAAGATAGACGGAAATTGCCAAACCATAAGCCTGGATTTGCTACACAATCCGGCTAAAAATAAAAAAAAAACTCGACACAGACAATAATATTTCTAATAACGGGTCAAATTGGGCATTCCATATATATTTTAGAGATTTTTCTATGATCTCTTTATACAAACATAGGACCCTGGTTTGTTGCCATATACCATCGTATATACTTGCATATACAAAAGAAGTCAAAGAACATCTGTCAAATAACAAACATGCCAACTGCTCAATAAATGCATCAGGTGTTAAAGATACAACTACTAATAATAATTGCATATTAAAGTATTATACTGATAAGGTATACAAATATATTAAATGTCAAATTATCTTGTTGTCCAGAACATCTGTCATCTGCCAAATGTACTAAAACAATCATGTACACAGGCCGTTTGAGAACAAATTACCAGTTTATGGTGTTGCTATAATGACATTTGAATATTTGAATGATACTTAATAAATAGTGGATATACATTGTATAGACAATGTGGAGATAATCACACGTTGCATCACGCGTATACTTGCAATTTAAACATTACGTTATTGCTTTTATTTTATATACAAGCAAAATGTTTGTGCCACAAGTTCTTCCAGCATTATTAACGAAGGCCTTTGCCGTCAGTATTACAATTAACCACTAGAACCAAAATATCCCTACTGTGTGCTAATTCCTACTGTGCGCACGGACGATTCCGGGAATTGAATAATGACGCGCGTTTTAAAAATTCTTAATTTGCGCGGAGCAATTTTTGAATTGACCATCTTCTCATTTTGCGCATAACATAATATACACTCACTGGGCATGAACAGACGGATACAACCATCCCACCAGCATTGGCCCCGGGGTCCATCCCCATCCCTTGGGACATAGTACACACCCCTTTGGACATAGTACCTGTGTCATAACGTGGAAACCATTGAGATCCCCACCATATACACCTTAACGCGGGTGCAGCAATTTGTGATATTGCCCCATCGACTGCGTGATCTCATTCTGTTATGAATTATAAGCTTTTTTTTAACAGTTTTTATCTTTGCGAAGGTAATCAGGTGAGCTATTCAGTGCCATTTTGTTGGTCCTCTTGTTTAATATTCCACATGCTTGTAGATCGCCCGTGAATCCAACTATGGCTGTGCTTGCATCTATTGTTGCTACAGAAGTGAGTATGTCGGCATATGTATCTTGTCCAGGTAAGAATGTGTGACGCAATATTTCCGTCAACTTAGCGTGATAAGTCTGTGTTGATATACTACAATACTATATCAACACAGACTATGTCATCATAGGATTATATATCGTGACATGTCGTTCTATTTATGGTCATAAACATCACATCATCTGAGGCGTACATTAAAGCTTCCATACTGCGTCTATTCTACTGCATTAAAGTAGCTATCCTACCAACAACAGCCAAATGTTACAACATATGTACACCGCTTCTAAACCTACTGACGACGAGGTAAAAGTGGCTATCCCGCCAAATAACGATAAAATTACACTACAACTCGTTTATCAAAACTCTATCCAGGTGTTCAGGTCATATAAGTATGTATATTGGCCGATTACAAGTATAGGTTTATTAACGGGTTCTTAGAATACCTGTGATTGAATATGCGCAAAATGAGTTGGTAACTATTAATTCGACGCACCAGTTTTGGTATTTGGCCGGTTATATTGTGTCTATAGATGTTGGATTCTTAAAATATGTAAGTTATATATATACATGTACCTCTATATGTAGTGCATGTGCTGTTTAATATTATGAAAGAATGCCATTTTTAAAAAGACAATACAAACATTGCAGCTTTTTCAAATTCAATTCTAGCTTCGTTTTTAATTTCCTCATCTGACCAATCCGGGTGCTTCGTTCGAACGAGGTTCTCGGATACCCGTATGTAGATTTTCTGTTCGTCATTATATCCGTTTCGATCAAATATCGGTCTCCAAGATTCCCAGTCAATAACGGCAAGTCCAGAAAATGTTTTATTTGGTATGAACCGACTAACGTCCTCTGATACCTTTTGAAGATGGTTATCGAGGTCTGCGAGCTAAAGAGAAACATATAAATTGTGTCTAAAAGGCGATCAACATTAGTGCAAATACGTATGTTTAATAGGATACACTGTTTAATACTGTTATTTATATTATTGTCGTTCCTGGGCAGGACACGTTGCCTTAGCCTCGTCCGGAGGAGAGGGACGTAAACTGGGCGGTCCCGTGTATTTGAGTATATCGCTCGAGCACGTTAAAGAATCATAGGATTGTATTCGTTATAAAGGTTAGGCCTGGTTCCCGGATTCCTATGTATTCTCCCCATCTCTGGCTGGGGCGGTTATAAAACAGCCTATAATGTGTTGATGAGCCGTGAAACAACAACCAGTCAATTTTCTAATATCTTGTGTGTTTTTTTTTATTTTTAATAAGGCTTCTCATAACATGGACAAGTTTATTTATAGCATTGTTTGTTGTTGCAAGCGTATACTTTTATATACCTGGTTAAGGAGGATTATATACATGTAAAATGGATGTACCGAATCAAGTTTTCAAACGGTATGTGAGTAATGCATATCTGAATAATATTATACTGTTTGCGTTTACTATTTTAAACATGCAAAATATAATATACAATACCTGTGGAACTCCGCCATTTATCGGTGTACCACCATCGTCTATCCATGGATACAACCCTAATTTACTTCCATAAAATATCACAATTTCGTTTCCTTCGAATGTGTCATTTCTATTCGCGATAATATCAAAATATGATAAATTAAATTCCACACCATATCGTGCCTGACATATTTTCGAAGGTGAATTCCATATTGAGACAAACGGAGTATCTGGTATAAGCGTTAGAAGTTTTGAGAACACCGTTCTTTCAAGGAAGCAAAAACAGATAATGATAAAACCTAAATTCTTAAAAGCTGATATCATTTTCGCCTACGATTAAATACAATAAGTCACTAAGCCACTTGTCTGAATAGTTGTAAGTACGCGTTTTCATTAAATAGATAGATAGTATTAATTTATATTCTGAAACACAACAGAAGCTATGTTACTAGCTATAAGTTAACACGACATATGTTCGCTCCACTACACATTATGCACTTCCTGTTACTTGGTTAACAATCAGGAGCACGAGAGGTCGTCAGATGGGCGCTTCCGTTTCACAAGTACGACATACTACATATATAGTTAATCACTTACTGTTATTATCTTTGAATACTCGCCTTTGATTTGATTCGTAAGTTACACTTATTTTAACACAAGCTTCTACGGTGTCCTCTTAGGGCCATCTTACAATCGCAACTTACCATGGTAAGCATCTTGCTTAAGCAGTTGTGATGGTAAGATGCGAATGTCGATGGTAAGATGCGATGATCGATAGTAAGATGCGATGGTAAGATGCGATGGTCGATGGTAAGATGCGATGGTCGATGGTAAGAGATGCGATGGTCGATAGTAAGATGCGATGGTCGATTGTAAGATGCGATGGACAATCGAAAAAATATGTTTAGGCAGGGCTTTATATTTCAAACATGCCAGAAAATAGTAGGTAGGGTAGGTACAGATTTATTTTCATATATATATATTGATACACAAGGCAATCTCGATGTGTTCGAAATGGGTGTGTCGATTTATTTATCCAGTATCATTTTTACTTTTACCCTGGTTACATTTAAATAAATCAAATTTTAAGTATTCACTATTTCGTCTTATTATACTATAAGTCTTAATATATTATTGGTGCAATAATATCAAAAACTAATATTATACAAAAACAAATGGCTTAATTACTATTCTTTTGTTCAAGTCCAGTCGATTTGTACAAGTCCAGTCGATTTGTACTTAAAGTCACTCTCCCGCTAACAACAGGTAAATTTTACAACACAAAACCGTTTTTTCCAAACTATTTCCATGTGTAGAGGTCATAAAATTATGCATGTGTGCCGTTTACCAGTCCTTCGGATGAGACTTTAAACCGAGGTCTGCTCGCTAAAATGCTTCGTGCAATACAGCGAGGATAAATAAACGCTTATACACACTGAGCTACCGAGGCCCCTATAGTTGAGTACGAATATAAGGTATTAACAAGTATCGAGTATTCAACGAAATCTGTATTAAAAGCATTTCAACATTTGTCTTCTAGAATATAAAATTGACAAATAAAGCAGTCCGATGATGTCTTAATATCACGAAAATTAAAACAAACAGTTTATTCAACTTCAATAAATTATATTTTAATAAACTATCACATGGCACTAAACACAAAATACCAATATTCACTATCAACTATTTAAATTCATTTTCATGAAATAAGTAAATAAAATGACTTTTTTAAATATAGGCCAATGTATTTGTGAAAGAACGCAGTTGTGAAGGTAATATACATATAAATAATGTGTGCTCATGCACTACAGCACTCGGTGGGAGGACTGGCAGTATATTTGAATATACAAACTCGCGGACACAAAACGTGTGATTTTACACAGCAAACTATAAGCAGGTGACTGGTTGACATTTATAATTAAAATGTACCAAAATATGTCAAAATAAATAAATAAACATGAACCAATATAATATATATATATATTTAAAAAAAACTACTTTAACCATTTTATCATAGTTATATACTCTAGTAATTAGATATAATACAACAATTCGCATGACTAGCAAACATGAACAAGTTACAAAGACAAGTAAACAGCTATCAAAACAACATGAATGTCGAAATAAACTGGCTGATATATAAAGCGCGATTTCGCCATTTTTTCCTCATTTAAATTAAAAACTATCACCATATAGGAACAGCCAATCCGTTAAACATCGTCTCTACCGATAAGGTACATATTTTTTAAAATAAAAATATGTTTTATTGTTTGATACATAAGATTCTTTTTTGATATGTCAAAACAACTGTCATACAGAATTTAAAACAATTCCGCAACACAATACTTTTAAAACTGTAATTAGCACCGTGTCAAGACGTGCCAATATAGCAAATGCAACGACGTGCCACGACACATATGAGAACTCTTTGAGGAGTTATTAAATTTGCAGTCCTTGCACAAGTAATAACTAAAATAACTTAAACCACAGTATTAACAAAACATTTGCCAGCTAAGTCAGAGACATTGTAAACGTTGAACACGTTGGTGACAGACATATAGGGAAGTTTTGTTTGTTTGATGGTTAACTTAATTTGTCAGCACAATTTAGGCTATGTATGACGGTCGATTTTTTTATGGTGGAGGCAGACCAACAAAGTATTCCTCGGTAGAACCAAAACTGTATATCTCCCGCCTTCCGTAAGAATCAACACTAAAAAAGGCTCCGGAAGTCTCAGCGATGGCGATGGATTCCAAATATCAGCTCGTGCCAAAAGGAGCTAGCAGGCCAAAAGGCTATCAGATACCTGAGCTATTAATGCCGTTAAAGAATTCGCCCTACAGAGTCAGTGTATGAGTAACTTGACTGGAACTCTGTTTTCCGTTTACAACCGGTATGGAAGCTGGGAAACTCGTTTCATAGATTGAGGTTAAAGTGACATATGGCAATCCTGTTGTTGTTTTTTAAAACTCGCGGCGACCCGTTAGTTCATCAACATACACTCAAGTGATATGAAAACGCAACACGGGAATTTCCGCTATATATTGTATATACTGCACACTTAATTGCACATAATATTCCAAAGAAATCCCAAGATGTTTTTTTTAAAAAAAGTTGCAGTTAACTAGAGAAAGGACACAACTGTGATGTTGTAGACGTTTTAATCACACTACACTTTGTAACAAGAACTTCATCAATGTTGAAGTTGCTCTTCGAAAAATTGAGCTAGCTCAGTACTGTATTTAACGTAAATAGTTTGCAAAAATTTGCATCCTAAGTTTGCTCACATGATTGAGCCAAACGCGTACTCTGTGAATAATGAAACATTGCAGGAATACTATTTGCTGTATTATTTGTTGTTTTAGTATTTTTTCCAAAAGGAAAGGTCTTACGTAGCCATGTACCATTCGATTAAAAGCAGCATATTGTACATACAATATATAGCGGAAATTCCCGTGTTGCGTTTTCATATCACTTGAGTGTAAGTTGAGTATTTGAGTATTTACAAATCTTTATGAATACTTATGGGAACAGTTCAA
Source organism: Cyrtodaria siliqua (assembly GCA_037043455.1). Taxonomy (NCBI): domain Eukaryota; kingdom Metazoa; phylum Mollusca; class Bivalvia; order Adapedonta; family Hiatellidae; genus Cyrtodaria; species Cyrtodaria siliqua. Next base: position 142,292 of record JAWPHD010005766.1, on the reverse strand, counting down.
AGGAAATTAGTTTGCATAATATGTATTATTGATGGTAAGTTTACTATAATAACATATTTAAACCTATGATAAAATAACGAAACTCAGTTTCGCCGATTTTAAGGTCGAAATTTGTGGAGCGCTGTGGTCTAGTGGTAGAGCGTTGGACCCATGATCCGAAAGTCGTGGGTTCGATTCCCGCCATTGCCATATGCGTCGTGTCCCTGAGCAAGACACTTTATCTGCATTGCTTAGTACTGGTTCTACCCAGGAAGACATCGAAAGTGATTCAAATAAGTTCATAGAGCTTTCGTTACAATCGATGTAAAATAAATAAGTTTAAACTAAATGACCATACTTTTTTAAATCGTGGTTGTAATTTTAATGCTAGATAAATACTTCAAAGATAGCCGTGTATATCTTTAAGGGCCATTATAACACCCCCAACTTCCGTAGAATGGCAGTACAATAATCAACTGTATGACACTGCACCTATGAACACATTTCAGTAGCTAGCCGAGGCCTCCGTTTCCATGACCACTTTATTTGAGATCTGACACTCGCCCCTGAGGTTGTACGCCAGTATGACGTACTCGTACTCCGTGCCGGCGTCGAGCCCGAATACGCGGTGCTCCTCCCGTCCGTACATGGACACGCACTTCCAGACGCGGTTCTGGGACGCCTGGCGGTACAGCAGGAAATGAGATATTTTCTGCTCCGAGGCGACGTCTAAGGGACTGGACGAGAAGATTTGGATGGAGGAGGTGAACCGCTTGCAGAGTCGCTCGATAATACTGGGTACTGTAATGGAAGTGCAACGTTATTGAAACTTGAAACAGCATACAGGAATATCTTGATAGAAGAACAAACACAATAACTCGAATGTGTGTTTAACCCTTTGCCTGCTAAGAGCGACTACAATAGCCTTTGCGTCCACCGATATGGGTTTACAATGGACGCAACGGTTTTGTAGTAACTCGCAGGCTAATCAGAGTTTACAATGTCCGTCCATTCATATAAAACACCCCTTTGTAACATAAATGGAATGGTCTAAATTTAAAGAAAGGACAGTCCATTATACATTCATAGCTAAGGGTTAAATACTTAACTTCCTACTAATTAGCCACAATATGCGAGAAATACTAATATTACCGAGTGTAATGTGTAAAGTCAATTTCCACGAAAATTCGTGATGAAGTTATTGGTTAGGGCTCTTGCTTCTGCCAAATGTTTTTGAAATTTTAGACACAATTTAATTAGAACTTAAAAAAGTTATATATCAGTAAAACGGACATTATTGGTAAATAGACATACCTTACTTTTTGAGATCGGTTAAGCAACAAGAATTTCACATGCAAACGTTATTTTTAATAGGGCATTTTCATAGTCGTATTTTCCTATATATATTTTTTTTTTCATAAGAATATTTCCAAAAATGATTAGTTTAAATGTAGCATAAATCTAATTTAAGACACCCTGAATGTTTAATAGCGAAATATCCGATTTTATTTTTCAGATTTTCGTTTTTCCCCATCCATAAGGAGTTTACATGAGAAATGCCCTATCAAAAACTATTTTGGCTGTAAAATACTTATTTCTCAATCGATTTCAAAAAAATAAAAATAATTCTGAAACAATCGCCCCAAACAGTATTTTTTAAAGAGTAAAGGCATGATAATGTAATATGTAAACGTGCTGTAAAATATATCCCAATCCGTATATTTTAAACATATGTACAATAACTATTAGTACTAATATCCAAGGGTGTAAACTAAAACGACAAAATGTTTATTTTCTCATGTCGACTGAAAAAAGAAATCAAATATCGAGTTTATGAAGTAATTTTATATAACTGATTAAGTACATTATAAAAGATCTCCGAGAATGACAAACAAACAGTAAAATATATCCGGAAACAAATCGAGAATGACAAACAGTACAATATACCGGGAATAACGCATCGAGAATGGCAAAACTTTACAATATACCTGGAATAACACACGGAGAATAACACACCGAGAATGACAAACAGTACAATATACCCAGAATAACACCGAGAAAAAAAACCAGTACAATATACCTGGAATAACACACGGAGAATGACAAACAGTACAATATACCTGGAATAACACACCGAGAATGACAAACAGTACAATATACCCGGAATAACACACCGAGAATGACAAACAGTACAATATACCAAGAATAACACCGAGAAAAAAAAACAGTACAATATACCTGGAATAACACACGGAGAATGACAAACAGTACAATATACCTGGAATAACACACCGAGAATGACAAACAGTACAATATACCCGGAATAACACACCGAGAATGACAAACAGTACAATATACCAAGAATAACACCGAGAATAATAAACAGTACAACATACCTGGAATAACACACCGAGAATGACAAACAGTACAATATACCCAGAATAACACCGAGAATGACAAACAGTACAATATACCTGGAATAACACACCGAGAATGACAAACAGTACAATATACCCAGAATAACACCGATAATGACAAACAGTACAATATATCTGGAATAACACACCGATAATGACAAACAGTACAATATACCCAGAATAACACCGAGAATGACAAACAGTACAATATACCTGGAATAACACACCGAGAATGACAAACAGTACAATATACCCAGAATAACACCGAGAATGACAAACAGTACAATATACCTGGAATAACACACGGAGAATGACAAACAGTACAATATACCTGGAATAACACACCGAGAATGACAAACAGTACAATATACCCGGAATAACACACCGATAATGACAAACAGTACAATATACCCGGAATAACTCACGGGGAATAACAAACAGTACAATATACCCGGAATAACACACGGAGAATGACAAACAGTACAATATATCCGGAATAACACCGAGAATGACAAACAGTACGATATACCTGGAATAACACACCGAGAATGACAAACAGTACAATACACCCGGAATAACACACGGGGAATAATAAACAGTACAATATACCCGGAATAACACACGGAGAATGACAAACAGTACAATATACCCGGAATAACACCGATAATGACAAACAGTACGATATACCTGGAATAACACACCGAGAATACAAACAGTACAATATACCCGGAATAACACACGGAGAATGACAAACAGTACAATATACCCGGAATAACACCGAGAATGACAAACAGTACGATATACCTGGAATAACACACCGAGAATACAAACAGTACAATATACCGTATTAACACACGGAGAATGACAAACAGTACAATATACCCGGAATAACACCGAGAATGACAAACAGTACACTATACCTGGAATAACACACCGAGAATACAAACAGTACAATATACCCGAAATAACACACGGAGAATAACAAACAGTACAATATACATGGAATAACACACCGAGAATACAAACAGTACAATATACCCGGAATAACACACGGAGAATGACAAACAGTACAATATACCCGAAATAACACCGAGAATGACAAACAGTACAGTATACCTGGAATAACATTATCATCATGGGGCAGTGTGGTGCACTGTACCACTTCTGAACTTGCAGACTTGCCGGCGGCGTTGGCGGCGCTGAGGCAGAAATAGTAGGTCGTAGACCGACACAGATTTTCGATCAACAATACTAGTATTCCGGACGAATTGACGGAAATCTTCGAGGAGCAGTTATCTTCTACGGAATTCTTCACAATCAAAGTCTCCTATTAAGTATAAATCATTCCAATTTAAAAAACGTGAAAACAAAATTTTAAATATCAAAAATATAAAGACAAATCTCGATAAATGGTGCTTGTGAACAATTTCGTTTCAATTCATAATTATAACGATTTTTTGAATAACGTTATTTTCTTACAGTTTCCAGTGTTAATACTAAGGTTATAAGAAAATACGTGGGTTTGGGGTGGCGGGGTGGGTGTGGGTGGGTGAAGTGAGGGCGGTAGAAGATTTTAATAGACCAGTACAGCTCTAATTTTGAATCCGATTTATTTTTGGCGATATATTTATATGGTATCAACTTATAAACGGGTACTGCAAAGAATGAGCTTCTTTGGCTTCCATAAAAAACATATGTACCTCTAGCTGGATATTTTTCTGTTCTTCTGAGCAGAAATGGACTTCATACTGGTCTACCACCTCGTGAACATTGTTTGGTGGACACAGAGTAAGAACCACTGCGTTCTCACTTCTGGAGCATCGTGTAACGTCAACGATGGGAGTGGACGGAGCTAAAAGACAATCAAATTAAATTTAGTTACTATTAGTTTGTAAAACTTTCAACTTGTAGAACAACTGTCGGGATCGCAGTAAAAAACCTCTGTTGTTTTTCCTCCAAGACAAATGCGTCTCATTAATTATTATAGAAACAAAAGGATTATTCATGTTTAAGGAATATGTGCAGTAAAAAACGAGAGTCCTTGTAATTTGAAAAATGTGATGCAACAAGTCGACTGTAAACATCGCTATCCAATTGTACTATAATACTCCTTTTAATATCAGTACACTAAGTTCTGCTTTGAATATTGTATCGCCTACACATGCGTTTGCTTTCTTGTTACGTAATGAAGATGAATATATATTCAATAGAACAGCAGGGATTATTTACACATGTTATACCATGATATTTAATCATTTGAACTGTAATATAAGTAACAAAACAGGTCTGTCATGTTAGTCTTATGAATCATGGATTTTTCATAAATATAATGTGCAATCAACTGCTTAATAGAAATGTAGCTGTAATTGATAAACTGTTATTGTTGTGTTATGCCTTATATAATTAGATGTTTTCTTATGTTAATTGTGTTGTATAATCAGAATTAAGCTTTCGTTATTTTATAACCTCATATATATCCAAATTATTATGTGATTACTAGGTCAGTGATGGCCCAGTATTGGAAATAAAAGATATGCTTTTATATTCTATTCTATTCTATTCATGCAATAAATGCAAAATTGTGATCCGTCGGAAGCAGTGCTAACAACAAACAAGAAATAAAAGTAGCAGAAGCTGTTAATGAGAGGTATAAGACGCCATATCTATCACGCCACTAGCACCGCATTAATCGGTATTAGACTTTAAAGCCACACTAAAAGGGATCGATGATCCCAAAGGACCAGTACATAATAACAAACATTGATTCTTAGGCCGCCAGAGAGCAATAAACGAACGCAAGTTGATGACAATACATATAGAACAGAGAAGGCAAATTAATGTTTTAGGTCATTTTGAGCACATGTTAGATCATATAATTAGGACGGTCGATTTCTTCTTGTGGCTGAGGCAGACCATTCCATGTCTTCCTGGGTAGAACTAGTCCTGTATACCTCACCCCTGTGACATTCGGTTTTACTGTAACTGAAAAAATACAAATACTTACGACAGAGATATTGCAGCTCTCTCAGAATGACCTTTTCTCTTCTACAGTCTACAACCTTGTTATGCAGAACTTCAGACGTGTCTACTGGTAGGGTAGACCCAGCGCTCTCACAGTCAACTGTCGCTTTAATTATCCTACAACATACGACATATATTAGTTATTGCTTTGGTGGGAACATTCTAGATCAAACCGCGAACGTACAATACTTTACTATCTAGGTTAGTAAAGAGTCTACAATCATTGTTTTAAAATATATATTTTTGGGTAACAGAACAATTTGAGATTCATAAGACCCTGTGTCATTGTTAAGCGATTTTATCTGTTCATAATCTACTCTACCCCGTCTGCCAACCCCGCCTGCCAAGGGGATACCGTTCAACATTATGAACATGTTAACTTTCAAAAATGCACTTTGATCGCGGTGAAGTGATAGTCTCTACAGAGATGGTCTCTTTATAGGGGTGGTCTCTTTATAAATGTGGCCTCTATAGATTTACTCTCTTTATATAGGTGGTCTCCGTATAGATGTGGTCTCTACAGAGATGGTCTTTGTATAGAGGTGGTCACTTTATCGGGGTGGTCTCTGTTTAGAGGTGGTCTCTTTATAGAGGGGTCTCTTTATTTAGGTGGTCTCTTTACAGGGTGGTCTCTTGATATAGGTGGTCTCTTTATAGAGTTGATCTCTTTACAAGGCTGGTCTCTTTACAGAAGAAGTAGTCTCTACAGAGGTGGTCTCTTTACAGAGGTAGTCTCTATAGAGGTGGTCTCTTTATAGAGGTGGTCTCTTTATAGAGGTGGTCTCTGTATAGAAGTGGTCTCTTTACAGAGGTAGTCTCTATAGAGGTGGTCTCTTTATAGAGGTGGTATATTTACAGAGGTAGTCTCTATAGAGGTGGTCTCTTTATAGAGGTCGTCTCTTTATAGAGGTGATCTCGTTACAGGGTGGTCTCTTTATATAGGTGGTCTCTTTACAGAGGTGGTCTCTTTATAGAATTGATCTCTTTACAGGGCTGGTCTCTTTATAGAGGTGGTCTCTTTACAGAGGTCGTCTCTTTATAGAGATGGTCTCTTTATAGATGTACTCTTTATAGATGTAGTCTCTATAGATGTAGTCTCTTTATATAGGTGGTCTCTTTACAGAGGTGGTCTCTTTATAGAGGTGGTCTCTTTATAGAGGTGGTCTCTTTATAGAGGTAGTCTTTATAGAGGTGGTCTCTTTATAGAAGTGGTATCTTTAAAGAGGTGGTCTCTTTATAGAGGTGGTCTCTTTATAGAGGTAGTCTTTATAGAGGTGGTCTCTTTATAGAGGTGGTCTCTTTATAGAGGTAGTATATATAGAGGTGGTCTCTTTATAGAGGTGGTCTCTTTATAGAGGTAGTCTTTATATAGGTGGTCTCTTTATAGAGGTGGTCTCTTTATAGAGGTAGTCCATATAGAGGTGGTCTCTTTATAGAGGTGGTCTCTTTATAGAGGTAGTCTTTATATAGGTGGTCTCTTTATAGATGTGGTCTCTTTATAGAGGTGGTCTCTTTACAGAGGTGGTCTCTTTATAGACATAGTCTTTATAGAGGCGGTCTCTTTATAGAGGTAGTCTCTTTATAGAGGTAGTCTTTATAGAGGTGGTCTCTTTATACAGGTGGTCTCTTTATAGAGGTGGTCTCTTTATAGAGGTGGTGCCTTATGCAGGTATAATTGTACACTAATGCATTATCAGCAACGGCCTTTGTCTCATTTTAAGAAAATAGAAAGTTTCATAATATACCTTTCGTTCAATGTGCTGGCAATCTGTAAGAAACAAAGATACTATGTACACACAGTTAATCAATTAAACATCTGTGCAAAGCGAACACCATAGTTTCGAGTTCCAAGCATTATAAACTATACTATGGATTGGTCAACAAAGTTTTACATCTTTGTGATGCAAAGAACCAGTTCAACCGTCATAACTCTGTTTCAAACGTACTATTAAAGGGGTGATCATCAAGTCCAACTTGGAATGCAAGATTTTATTTGTTTTGTTTGATGTTTGACGTCATTTTTTATCACATTTTAGGTTATGTATGATGGTCGATTTTTTTGTGGTTAAGGCAGACCACCCACTTATTCCTCTGTTGAACCAGTACTGTATACCTTCCGCCTTCCGTATAAGAATCGACACTTTCACACTTACAAGTAGAGCTTCCAGTGGAATTCGAGCCCGCAGCGGTGAGAGGCGAGAAAGTTTACAATGCAACGTCGTTAACTCCGAAGAACCATTTATACCACACTTGTTATAACCGAGTATCGAACAAAGAAATAGTAGATTTTCATGTTTTACAACACCAACCAGTTTTTAATTTGAAATACATTAACCTGAAATAACTAACAATTACGGGCAATTATTACCTCTAAAAACGGCGCCTTTTCTGATGACAGAATATCGTTAACGTATCCGTGGAGACCACGTGACGACCCCAGTACCTTTTCCAGGGTCTTTACGTTGTCTTCCATGCTGCTCTGATGTATCCTCTCCTCGTAATCTAGGTCAGCCAGAAAGAAGCTACGTTTGCTTTCTATCTCCGCCAGCAACGAGTCGCACTGCATGTTGATCTCGCCATGACGTCGTGTCAGCATTTGCTTTTAGGAAAAGAGCAAAAGTCAAGGGAAATCAATTGCATCCCATGAAATACAATTTATACGCGTGTCATGTTTCTCGAAGTTTTCCATGTGACGGCGTTTTTTGTCCGCACGGTATTTTATTTCCGCTTTTATAACTATTTTTTATTTTGTTGATTTTTATTCTCATTTTTTCCCCTTTAAATTGGTGTTTTTGTCCGCACGTCGCTTTTTCCGCACAGATGAAGCTTATTGTCCGTACGGCACTTTTTGTTTGCCGTCTTTTGTCCGTATGTATGGCAAAAGGGCATACATTTGTGAGGACAAAAAGCGTCATGTGGACAAAAAATGCAGGTGGCATAGATAACATATTAAACATATTAAATCGCATTTACATGTAAACCATACATTTTACTTTCTTTCCTGTTAGTATTGAACACTGCAGCAGTTCCAAAATCATGGTTAATATATAGGTAAAATAAATCACAGCCACTCTGGGATTTGACTTTTATATACTCAAAAAAGCATTTGAAACAGTTTTAAGATCTAGACTAATAATTTTATATAGTATAACATTATCACAGGACATACATTGCGAACTATGTAATGCTATAAGAATATAGGAAGTAGGTATAAAAGTCAAGCACGAGTCCTGTGTAACGTTAAATGATGTACGTTCCGATAAGTTTGCATGATGTATGAGTATGGGAAGGGGGAAACGTTTTGCCGTTACCTTTCTCTTTTTATATAAAAGATTTCAGAACAAGAACTCACAAAATTACCAATTTAAACGGGAATAAAAGTGTGCATAACAACCACGTTTTCACTTTATGTGTTTTGTTTGTTTGTTTGAATGGTGTTTTACATCATTTTAGCACACGTTAGACCATATATGATGGTGGATTTGTTTTGTGGTAGACGCATACCACCCTATTTCAAGAACTAACCCAAAGTGTCTAGGTTGTTTAGATTCTTCAACTATACCTGTAAATCCTTGAGTCCATCTTTCATGTTCTTCAGATTTGTAACAACTTTGGCTTGACTGTTTGACAACTTTTCGGAATTGTTCTCTACAGAAATCTGAAAATAATTTAATTCAGTAAATATAAACGTTTTATAACAGATTAATTGTCCAATATTAAAATACTGAGATATTTCGAAATAAAGACAACTATCAAATAACTTATATGTCGCTCGTCGCTATGCATGTCTTGCATGGTGAATGAAGAACGTGCGTTGTACAGCCAATTATGTGCTTACACGTTAGCTTCAATTATTTTAAACACAGACAATGCATATACATGCGTAGAAGTATGATGGTTTAAATGATAACATACAATCAGAGCATTTTTGATTATTTATTTTGTTAGATCTTGCACTTTAAGGTTGTGAGAAAATGCGTGTTATCGTCAATGCGTTATATCCATGCATAAAGAGGTTGCAGTTATCGGCAATGCGTTATATCCATGCATAAAGAGGTTGCAGTTATCGGCAATGCGTTATATCCATGCATAAAGAGGTTGTAGTTATCGGCAATGCGTTATATCCATGCATAGAGAGGTTGCAGTTATCGGCAATGCGTTATATCCATGCATAAAGAGGTGGCAGTTATCGTCAATGCGTTATATCCATGCATAAAGAGGTTGCAGTTATCGGCAATGCGTTATATCCATGCATAAAGAGGTTGCAGTTATCGGCAATGCGTTATATCCATGCATAAAGAGGTTGCAGTTATCGTCAATGCGTTATATCCATGCATAAAGAGGTTGCAGTTATCGGCAATGCGTTATATCCATGCATAAAGAGGTTGCAGTTATCGGCAATGCGTTATATCCATGCATAAAGAGGTTGCAGTTATCGTCAATGCGTTATATCCATGCATAAAGAGGTTGCAGTTATCGGCAATGCGTTATATCCATGCATAAAGAGGTTGTAGTTATCGGCAATGCGTTATATCCATGCATAGAGAGGTTGCAGTTATCGGCAATGCGTTATATCCATGCATAAAGAGGTGGCAGTTATCGTCAATGCGTTATATCCATTCATAAAGAGGTTGCAGTTATCGTCAATGCGTTATATCCATGCATAAAGAGGTTGCAGTTATCGGCAATGCGTTATATCCATGCATAAAGAGGTTGCAGTTATCGTCAATGCGTTATATCCACTCATAACGAGGTTGCAGTTAACGTCAATGCGTTATATTCACTCATAAAGAGGTTGCAGTTATCGTCAATGCGTTATATCCATTCATAAAGAGGTTGCAGTTATCGTCAATGCGTTATATCAACTCATAAAGAGGTTGCAGTTAACGGCAATGCGTTATATCCATGCATAAAGAGGTTGCAGTTATTGGCAATGCGTTATATCCATGCATAAAGAGGTTGCAGTTATCGGCAATGCGTTATATCTATTCATAAAGAGGTTGCAGTTATCGTCAATTCGTTATATCCATGCATAAAGAGGTTGCAGTTATCGGCAATGCGTTATATTAATGCATAAAGAGGTTGCAGTTATCGGCAATGCGTTATATCCACTCATAAAGAGGTTGCAGTTATCGGCAATGCGTTATATCCACTCATAAAGAGGTTGCAGTTATCGGCAATGCGTTATATCAATGCATAAAGAGGTTGCAGTTATCGGCAATGCGTTATATCCATTAATAAAGAGGTTGCAGTTATCGGCAATGCGTTATATCCATGCATAAAGAGGTTGCAGTTATCGGCAATGCGTTATATCCATTCATAAATAGGTTGCAGTTATCGGCAATGCGTTATATCCACTCATAAAGACGTTGCAGTTATCGTAAATGCGTTATATCCATTCATAAAGACGTTGCAGTTATCGGCAATGCGTTATATCCACTCATAAATAGGTTGCAGTTATCGTCAATGCGTTATATCCATTCATAAAGAGGTTGCAGTTATCGGCAATGCGTTATATCCACTCATAAAGAGGTTGCATTTATCGGCAATGCGTTATATCCACTCATAAAGAGGTTGCAGTTATCGGCAATGCGTTGTATCCACTCATAAAGAGGTTGCAGCTATCGTCAATGCGTTGTATCCACTCATAAAGAGGTTGCAGTTATCGTCAATGCGTTATATCCACTCATAAAGCGGTTGCAGTTATCGTCAATGCGTTATATCCACTCATAAACAGGTTGCAGCTATCGTCAATGCGTTATATCCACGCATAAAGAGGTTGCAGTTATCGGCAGTGCGTTATATACACGCATAAAGAGGTTGCAGTTATCGTCAATGCGTTATATCCACTCATAAAGAGGTTGCAGTTATCGGCAATGCGTTATATCCACGCATAAAGAGGTTGCAGTTATCGGCAATGCGTTTTATCCACGCATAAAGAGGTTGCAGTTATCGTCAATGCGTTATATCCACTCATAAAGAGGTTGCAGTTATCGTCAATGCGTTATATCCACTCATAAAGAGGTTGCAGTTATCGTCAATGCGTTATATCTACGCATTAAGAGGTTGCAGTTATCGTCAATGCGTTATATCCACGCATAAAGAGGTTGCAGTTATCGGCAATGCGTTTTATACACGCATAAAGAGGTTTCAGTTATCGTCAATGCGTTATATCCACTCATAAAGAGGTTGCAGTTATCGTCAATGCGTTATATCCACTCATAAAGAGGTTGCAGTTATCGTCAATGCGTTATATCCACTCATAAAGAGTTATATCCACGCATAAAGAGGTTGCAGTTATCGGCAATGCGTTTTATCCACGCATAAAGAGGTTGCAGTTATCGTCAATGCGTTATCACAACTCATAAAGAGGTTGCAGTTATCGTCAATGCGTTATATCCACGCATAAAGAGGTTGCAGTTATCGTCAATGCGTTATATCCACTCATAAAGAGGTTGCAGTTATCGTCAATGCGTTATATCCACTCATAAAGAGGTTGCAGTTATCGTCAATGCGTTATATCCACTCATAAAGAGGTTGCAGTTATCGTCAATGCGTTATATCCACTCATAAAGAGGTTTCAGTTATCGTCAATGCGTTATATCCACTCATAAGGAGTTTGCAGTTATCGGCAATGCGTTATATCCACTCATAAAGAGGTTGCAGTTATCGGCAATGCGTTATATCCACTCGTAAAGTTGCATTTATCGGCAATGCGTTATATCCACTCATAAAGAGGTTGCAGTTATCGTCAATGCGTTATATCCACTCATAAAGAGTTGCAGTTTCCTTTGTAGAAATATACTTTTCACGAATATATTGTTTATTTTTGTCACTGCTTTTTACGCACTGTAGTCGACCCATACGGATATATTTGAATAAACGTGCTCTGGCAAATACTGAGATCGTTAAGTAAATATATGGTTGGATTGAATGAGTGGTGCTTTTACGTAATGTTTAGCACATTTACGCTATGTATGACTGTCGACATTTTTAGTGGTGAAGGAAAACCGCTCTCTTCTTTCTGGGTAGAACCAGTACTGCAGTACAGGGAACCAGTACTGTAGAACCAGTACTGTATACCTCCCACCATTCGTAGTTAACGAAACAGAGCAATTATATACTAACTTATTGTGATATATCATTTATATTGATTAATCCTCGTTTATATTGATTGGTCTATATAGTATGTAGTGATACATCTCTTATAGTGATTAATCGTCGCTTTTAGTGATTTATCCTCGTTTGTATTGATTGGTCTATATAGTATGTAGTGTAGTGATACATCTCTTATAGTGATTAATCGTCGCTTTCAGTGATTTATCCTCGTTTGTATTGATTGGTCTATATAGTATGTAGTGATACATCTTTTATAGTGATTACTCGTTGCTTTTAGTGATTTATCCTCGTTTGTATTGATTGGTCTATATAGTATGTAGTGATACATCTGTTATAATGATTAATCGTCGCTTTTAGTGATTTATCCTCGTTTGTATTGATTGGTCTATATAGTATGTAGTGATACATCTTTTATAGCGATTAATCGTCGCTTTTAGTGATTTATCCTCGTTTGTATTGATTGGTCTATATAGTATGTAGTGATACATCTGTTATAATGATTAATCGTCGCTTTTAGTGATTTATCCTCGTTTGTATTGATTGGTCTATATAGTATGTAGTGATACATCTTTTATAGCGATTAATCGTCGCTTTTAGTGATTTATCCTCGTTTGTATTGATTGGTCTACATAGTTTGTTGTGTAGTGATACGTCTTTTATAGCGATTAATCGTCGCTTTTAGTGATTTATCCTCGTTTGTATTGATTAGTCTATATAGTATGTAGTGATACATCTTTTATAGCGATTAATCGTCGCTTTTAGTGATTTATCCTCGTTTGTATTGATTCTTCGCTTACAGTGTTATTCATAGTGTTTAGTTTTATATCGTTAATAATTATCTTTTAAATAACACACGACCTTAGACAGGCTCTGTATGTTTTGTAGTATTGTATACTTAGACCTGAGACAGGCTCTGTCTGTTGTGTAGTATTGTATACTTAGACCTGAGAAAGGCTCTGTCTGTTGTGTAGTATTGCATACTTAGACATGAGACTGGCTCTGTCTGTTGTGTAGTATTGTATACTTAGACATGAGACTGGCTCTGTCTGTTTTGTAGTATTGTATACTTAGACCTGAGAAAGGCTCCGTCTGTTGTGTAGTATTGTATACATAGGGACCCTGTCAGAGTAACTAGCGTAGTTTAACTTCCATAATGTAATAGCTCAGCCCCCTTAGTTATTTATTTTGAATTAAATAATGTAATGTTTTGCATTCATCAAAGGAAAAGTTACCAACCATACTACAACAGTTCTTAAATCGTCGTTAATTGTGATGAATGATGCTAATGATATATTGTTTATAGTACTGTCTCTCAATGTTGAGAGTTTAGTTGTAAACAAACTCTTTTTTTGCAGTTAAACGATAATGATATGATAACGACGGACTTACATTGTATTTAGTTAACCACCGTACCTTTATTTTACTTGTATTACAAAAAGGCCGAATATGAACTTGTTCACTTACAACATAGGTTCGTAACATCATATTTCAAATAAAACAAAGTTTAAATTCCGATAATATAAACTTAAAGGTTTAAATAATGGATATTAAATACTTCGATATATGCCAAATTAAATGAAATTTTATGAGACCCGTAGCAGACCACCTTCTCGCTTGATGTCATCTAGAGCTTCGGCAAACTGTTCCCTCTTTTAATCTAAACATCAGTATGTAATAACGCGAGACCATTACTGGACACTGATATGACCGTATAGTTACAAAGAAAGCATATAAATATAATTATTAAATAGCAAAACACATACACAATGCAGTTGTTTAAGATGCATTATAGCATCTACTTTCTTTGAAAAAGTCACAAATACATAGTTTAAACATCTACAAATCCAACACAATGACTTATGGCTGCTTGCGAATCACGCTTTATATACATATTAACTATATCTCACCTTTAACTCTCTGTATGCTTCCTCCAGTGACACCACGTGATGACCCTGGTGAATAAGTCTATCTTCAGAATTGGAACAAAATGGCTGTGTACATAATTGGCAGTAGCTATCTATAACGTCCCTATTAATAGTTGACTGAGGTGCACCATTTGCTTTCTTACCGACACTTGAATAAACATTCGGTAAATTAGAACGTCCGGAACTTGGTTCTGTGAACGCATGACTAGTGAATGGTTCCTTGTTCGGGTGAGTTAATCGCAAACAAGTAGCACAAAAATGGCTGTCACACGTGGTGCAAAACTTTTTGGCTCGTTTTGGAGTAACACTTTTACACTTCTGGCATTTAATTTCGGTGTCGTCCTTCACGTTTGCTGTCAGCGTTGATAATGCGGATACGCTATTATTGAGCAAAGCTAAAGATTTATTTAAATTTGGACTTGCGGATCTGCTCAGGCTTGAGCTTATGTTAGACTGTTTACTACTTGAACTTCCGGAACTTTTATCCTTCTTTTGTTCATTTTTATACCTCTCTATAATATTCTCCAGAGCTATGACACGTGGCAAGCTAGAAATCCCTCCGCTCACGTAGCAGTTGTCTCTACACACGGGGCAGCGTATAAAGTTGAAGTCGAATAGATGCTCGGCACATGGTGAACGACAGAGCACGTGCGAACACGGAAGAATGATGGGATACGTGTACAGTTCCAGACATATTGGGCACTGAAGGTCGTTGTCAACGTCTACATCCATGGTAACGGAGTTGTTCAGATTGGCACTAATCTTCCTTTGTTTCTGTGACGGCCTTGTGTTTCCTGACACTCGAGGATCCTGAAATAGATAAATATAAACTTATAAGATCTTATAATGGTCTTACTCTGACAGTATCCCGTAATTTATTGGTTGCAGTGTATGTTCATTTAGTCTTTAGATTGTTAAAAACAAATCAATCAAACATACCGCTTTAGTGTAATCCATGAAGTTTAAATTCCACTAGAAAATTTACTAAGCAGCGAATTTGAAATGTGAGATGTTTATATTATTAATCGATCTGACTATATATATTTGTTTTCAAATCCAATATAGTACAAATGATCCTTAATTCAAATCCACCGGTTCAACAATGCAAAATACATATTTGATTTTCCGTCATTTATTTTTCACGAAACACGTACGGAACTAATTTAAACACTTCCACGGTGCAAGTTTACAATCACATAATTGAAAGTATGTAAATGCATAATGTGTATGCTTGTCTTTGTATATTATTATATACTTACATTCTTAAACATATTTGTCTATGAACAATGATAAAAGAATGAGATTTTACGAGTGAACGCTATCCTGATTTTGTACATTTTATACCCGAATGTTTACGAGATTAAACACACGATATCCTATATATTAGAAATCGGATATGTTTGCCTAATGGGAAAAACTAATACAATTGACAAATTTATCCAAAATTGACGAGTATACACAAACACAGAAAACACAGAAAATCAGCACAGATACTTGCATATAAGCAGCTAACACATGGCGCCTATTACACGAATAAATCACTCTCTGACCAAGAAAAATGTGCAAGTGTTGTTTTGTTAGTTACAGTGTGAAATGAAAGTTCCCTGACAATCGTTTGAAGCGCACGTGTAATATTATGTTGTCAATTTATTTAAATAGTGTCAGTTTCACACCTTTTAGTTTAAATAACACTTGAACTTTTACAAAATACCGCGTGATTTCATTAATTCAGTCAGGTGCATGTTCACAAAATCCATGTTATAAACAGATAAACAACTCGGAAACCAAGTCATACATAATATACTGCTATCAAAATTGCACTCTGTCTTTTTTTGTTATCACAGGTATAAAGTGCCCTCGTGGTATCAAATGAAAATTTCAAAACAACATGTTACAGTTATAGTAATAAAAAGTAAATCTTCGAAATTTATCACCATTATACTGACAAGGAATTTAATATATTTGCACTTAAATTATCCACAAATCTTAAAACAACGCCGTAAATTTGTTTCTTTATTATCGTAAGTGTTTTGGATTTAGGTAAAATGTCTTTATTGCTTTCATTTCTCTTAGTTTTAGTGTAGGAAACTCTGTGGAAAGTCGATTAGAGTGAGATAAACATGTCTGTGTCACTGAGCATATCCAAATAATTAAGAAAATTGTTGCAAGATACAAGTAAATTAATCATTAAACAAAGTCTGGGGGATATGATGCTTTAAAACTTTATATTGATGGAAGAAATAATGGCGATTCAATGACGTTGATATGCATTATTGTGAGATACATTTGGAAATTTCCATTTATTTAGCGTCAATGCACAAACTTCAGATAAATAACTCACATTACGCGGTTTTATCACATGAAACTGCTTGTATTCCGTATAATATACCCATTACGTATTTCCTTATATTAACCATGTGTAATACAAGGCGACCGAAATTTCAAAATTCTGGAATTTTGAATTTTGAATTTTGAAATTTTGAAATTTTGAATTTTGAAATTGGAATTTTCAAAATTTATGTGATAAAAAGTATCTGACACTCGTCATTTCATACAAAATTTTATTAAACTCGTCCAGGAATTTGTTATTAAGCTCGCCAGAGTCTCGCTTAATAACAAATTCCTGAACTCGTTTAATAAAATCTTGTATGAAATGACAACTCATGTCAGATCCTCTATATAACAAATAATATAACATGGTATATTATTTAAATCATTAATCACAAAAGCGGATGATCTGTATTTGAAAAACGTATCGAATCGACCCAATGGACACAAATCGGCAGCTTTAAATGTGTAATATTAGGTTCATCAATTCTCGATGCATACCTTTACGAACAAGCAGAAGGGTTTAACCTTTAACCTGCTAAGCACGACTATAATAGCATTTGCGTCCATTGTAAACCCAGATCAGCCTGCGAGTAACTCTGATCAGGGTTTACAATGTCCGTCCGCTGATCAGTCATTTCCCTCAAAACACCCCTCTGTCACATAAATGGAATGGTCTTAATTCAAAGACAGAACTGTCCATTATATATGTGTAGCGGCTTAAGGGTTAAAGATGCTCGTTCTATATAGTTATGTCCACTAAATGATATAAACTTTACTCAGCCATAACGAGAACTATAAAAAAGGTAATAAGGACATTGTTTCCCCTTTATGTACGTGCGTATAAGCGTTTATTTATCCTCGCTGTATTGCACTAAGCATTTTAGCGAGCAGACCTCGGTTTTAAAGTCTCATCCGAAGGACTGGTAAGGTAGGAAATACTTTTTGAAATATTTCGATAATTAACCCAAATTCGGTCCTGGCTGGGATTGAACGCGCGATCCCTGGGTTACTAAGCCGCAGTGCTAACCATTACACCACGGCGCTACCCTTTATGTAATATTCATACGGTCGACTGGAAAAAATCGGATTTCCTCAAATTTCATTACGGACACTTTCGATTCGTATTTTTTTATTATCAGAATTCTTTCAAATAGTGGCTCAACCATTTCGCATGTCCGATACGTAATAAAACGCAAATCGCCGTGGGAAAACAGGCAGGACAGTTTAAAAAAAAAGATAACCTATGTTTCTTCACAGAATACTCATATAATAGCGATGTTTACAGGAGTTGTTAATATTCTCTATATAACATTTTCATTTTAGCATCAATGTAAAACTAGCATCAGTGTTAAACTGCACACTGCAAATCCCTAAAGAGGCAAATATCCATGTTAAATGTTTTAAAGGGACACATGGCAAACTTGAAGTATTTAATATCAAGAATAATAATTAGCACCTTGATTTATTATAATAATCCGGTAGCACGAAATACCCAAATATACTCAAATCCAATAGTCCAGTATCATTTCGACGTTAAACCTGCGTGTATGATCAAATAAAAGATAATCAAATTGGGAGTTTTCAGTTTTCTTTAGTATTTTATTATATTATGTTTATATATAATATAATATTGGTGCAATATAATCAAAATTAGTAATTTGAAGGGTAAAAAAACATGTTTGCTTTGAAGTATTCAAATCATTAGTAACTATAATTAGTTGCAAATATGCAATATGTATATTTAAAATAAAATAAACATGGCGTGTGTCCCTTTAATGCAAAAGCAACGTTCTCTACGTTATCCCAATGTCATATCAACCGCTCTGGCAACTATATAGATGGCGAAACTATTACTGACGCGTTGGTAACGCAAACACCAGTTTTCGAATGTGTGGTATTATCATTTTGTTTAGTTGATAAATGTTGATGGAAAGTAAACATATCTGAAAAACTCGCCTGATTGCAAATGAAAATGAACTGAAAGAACGTTTACCTTCGATTCTGCACACACAAAACGGATTTATCAAATAAAGATTATATTTGTTATACAATATTTGTTATAGAAATCCGGTACCAGCATGATATTTATACTTATGTCTGACACCTTCTGACACCTTCTGACACCTGGGGTGCGTCCTTTATTATAGTCACGTGAAAACAACCATAATTTCTTTATGATACTACTCAAAGCTTGTTAAGCACCAAGATTTCAATTCGACATTTTGCGGTAGCTGGTTTTACCAACAGCAAAGAAACTCAACAATTAATTTTGTTTTACAATTAATTTTAATTTTATGTGTGAAATTCATTATTTTTATTGTAAACAATTTATTAGAAAACAATTTTGTGTATTTTTGAATGTCACCCTACAAAAAAAAGTTTCCCGCGGTAGTTTGTGTGGAAGTCGAAAAAGTTTGATGTTCCGCAAATGTTAAATAATATATTAAGTAAACATTGTTTCATTAAGAGGGCATTCGGGGCAAAGGCATATGTTGTTACAGTTTATTAATAGTTTTTTATCGACTGGTTCGAGTTTATGTTTATTCTTATTCTTGAAAACGTACTAGGTAGAAAAGCCAGTGTGTTATAACGAATTCGCAGAACTGTTAAAAGCCAAAACATACCAAGTGCTTTTCTACTTAATGGCACAATTACACACATTGAACCAATTTCCAGAAAGCGTAGGTAAGAAAGAAAAAAAGCAGCTATTTGCATACCACCTATCATTCAGTATGCTACTTATCTAACCAGAAGACAAACCCATTGGACAATATCATTGATGTTGAACACAAATACTTATCTACCTCCCGTAGCTGACGCCAATACATTTGTCAAAGAATGTCCACTACCAGCAACAACATGTTTTCTTATCTCCCGCGCACATACTTAGTTTACCTTATTATGAATGATGTCTTAAACGTACTTTGCGCATGCGCATGCTAGACTCCCATGCGTAGCACTTTAAATAACCACATCATAATCTCCCCTATTTATTCGTTTATCATTACTAAATCTTCGACCAGAATAACCGTATTTTACCTACGCATGTCCTCTCGTTATTTTGGACATATTTATTGGTCAAGTATCTAGTGATAATGTAATTATATATTCTTAAAGTAATTCCACATCATCGTCATGTATTAATGTTGCAAAGTCACCCACACTGTTCCTGATAAATGATTATTTCGTCACATCTACCCGTTTTAAGGTAAGACTCCAACAACCATTAGGGAGTTCTTTGTTTGGTTTCGTCTCCCTAATCCTTTCTCGTCAGTCATTTAATACGTTGTACATCACCACAGTGACAGTCGTGCAAGTACACTAGTTATATTCATCTACCACACCATATTTTACAACATAACTACTAGGATAAGTACACTGGCCATAATACTCTACTACACCATCTTTAACAACAGTTAACTAGGATAAGTACAATAGCCATATTCCTCTTTCGCATCATCTTTAACAACTGGTAACTAGGATAAGTACAATAGCCATATTTATCTACCCCACAATCTTTAACAACAGTTAACTAGGATAAGTACACTAGCCATATTCCTCTATCACACCATCTTTAACAACAGTTAACTAGGATAAGTACAACAGCTATATTCCTCTACTACACCATCTTTAACAACAGTTAACCAGGATAGGTACACTAGCCATATTCCTCTATCACACCATCTTTAACAACAGTTAACTAGGATAAGTACAACAGCCATATTCCTCTATCACACCATCTTTAACAACAGTTAACCAGGATAAGTACAACAGCCATATTCCTCTATCACACCATCTTTAACAACAGTTAACTAGGATATGTACAATAGCCATATTCCTCTACTACACCATCTTTAACAACAGTTAACTAGGATAAGTACAATAGCCATATTCCTCTATCACACCATCTTTAACAACAGTTAACTAGGATAAGTACAATAGCCATATTCCTCTATCACACCATCTTTAACAACAGTTAACTAGGATAAGTACAACAGCCATATTCCTCTATCACACCATCTTTAACAACAGTTAACTGGGATAAGTACAATAGCCATATTCCTCTATCACACCATCTTTAGCAACAGTTAACTAGGATAAGTACAACAGCCATATTCCTCTATCACACCATCTTTAACAACAGTTAACTAGGATAAGTACAACAGCCATATTCCTCTATCACACCATCTTTAACAACAGTTAACTAGGATAAGTACAATAGCCATATTCCTCTATCACACCATCTTTAACAACAGTTAACTAGGATAAGTACAACAGCCATATTCCTCTATCACACCATCTTTAACACAGTTAACTAGGATAAGTACAACAGCCATATTCCTCTATCACACCATCTTTAACAACAGTTAACTAGGATAAGTACACTAGCCATATTCCTCTACTACACCATCTTTAATAACAGTTAACTAGGATAAGTACACCAGCTATATTCCTCTACTACACCATCTTTAACAACAGTTAACTAGGATAAGTACACTAGCCATATTCCTCTACTACACCATCTTTAATAACAGTTAACTAGGATAAGTACACCAGCTATATTCCTCTACTACACCATCTTTAACAACAGTTAACTAGGATAAGTACACTAGCCATATTCCTCTACTACACCATCTTTAATAACAGTTAACTAGGATAAGTACACCAGCTATATTCCTCTACTACACCATCTTTAACAACAGTTAACTAGGATAAGTACACTAGCCATATTCCTCTACTACACCATCTTCAACAACAGTTAACTAGGATAAGTACACTAGTAATATTCCTATAGCACACCATCTTTAGCAACAGTTAACTAGGATATGTAGAGTAGCCATATGCCTCTACCGTACCATCTTTAACAACAGTTAACTAGGGTAAGTACACTAGCCATATTTCTTTACCACACCATCTTTAACAACAGATAACTAGGATAAGTACAATAGCCATATTCCTTTACCACACCATCTTTAACAACAGTTAACTAGAAATTGTTATTGTCCATGGGACAAAAACGTATGGCTCCCCCACTAGCCCGAACAGGCATAACTGACGACTCTAGGTCCAACCGTCCTCTATTGATCGGAGGTCGTTTTGATATTAAATATCCCTGTGACTGTATCTACTATCTGTATCAGTAAGGCCACATAAAAAATATGTGTGGTTCAGGTAACCCGACGGACCCTATTTGTTTAAGGGGCCGACCTTAAAACTTTTTATGCAAAAATTAAAAAAAATAATAATTAAAAAATAAATATAAAAAATAAAATAATTTTTTTTTTTTTTTTTTTTTTTTTTTTTTTTTAAAAATATTAAACCAAAAAAAAATCAATAGGGGTCATCTACTTGTCATGACCAACCATCCTTCCAAGTTTGAAGACCCTAGGTCCAACCATTCTCTAGTTATTGATCGGACATCGTTTTGATAGTCAATGTCACCGCAACCTTGACCTTTAACCTAGTGACCCCAAAATCAATAGGGGTCATCTACTTGCCATGACCAACCATCCTTCCAAGTTTGAGGACCCTAGGTCCAACCATTCTCTAGTTATTGATCGGACATCGTTTTGATAGTCAATGTCACCGCAACCTTGACCTTTGATCTAGTGATTCCAAACTCAATAGGGGCCATTTACTTGTCATGACCAACCACCATTCCAAGTTTGAGGACCCTAGGTCTAACCATTCTCTAGTTATTGATCGGACATCGTTTTGATAGTCAATGTCACCGCAACCTTGACCTTTGACCTAGTGACCCCAAAATCAATAGGGGTCATCTACTTGTCATGACCAACCATCTTTCCAAGTTTGAGGACCCTAGGTCCAACCATTCTCTAGTTATTGATCGGACATCGTTTGTGACACAGACAGAGAAACAGACAGAGAAACAGACAGAAAGCACAAAATCAATATGGCTCCCCTACCACACTTTGTGTGGGGGAGCCATCAATATATAAGTACACTAGTCATATTCCTCATATTCCTTTACCACACCATCTTTAACAACATTCAACTAGGATAGGTACACCAGCTGTATTCCTCTACCGCACCATCTTTAACAACAGTTAACTAGGATAAGTACGCTAGCCATATTCCTCTACTACACCATCTTTAACAACAGTTAACTAAGATAAGTACACCAGTTATATTCCTCTACTACACCATCTTTAACAACAGTTAACTAGGATAAGTACACCAGCTATATGCCTCTACCGCACCGTCTTCAACAACAGTTAACTAGGATAAGTACACTAGTAATATTCCTCTACCACACCATCTTTAACAATAGTTAACTAGGATAAGTACAATAGCCATATTCCTCTACTACACCATCTTTAACAACGGTTAACTAGGATAAGTACAATAGCCATATTCCTCTACCACACCATCTTTAACAACAGTTAACTAGGATAAATACAATAGCCATATTCCTCTACTACACCATCTTTAACAACAGTTAACTAGGATAAGTACAATAGCCATATTCCTCTACCACACCATCTTTAACAACAGTTAACTAGGATAAGTACAACAGCCATATTCCTCTATCACACCATCTTTAACAACAGTTAACTAGGATAAATACAATAGCCATATTCCTCTACCACACCATCTTTAACAACAGTTAACTAGGATAAATACAATAGCCATATTCCTCTACTACACCATCTTTAACAACGGTTAACTAGGATAAGTACAATAGCCATATTCCTCTACCACACCATCTTTAACAACAGTTAACTAGGATAAATACAATAGCCATATTCCTCTACCACACCATCTTTAACAACAGTTAACTAGGATAAATACAATAGCCATATTCCTCTACTACACCATCTTTAACAACAGTTAACTAGGATAAGTACAACAGCCATATTCCTCTACCACACCATCTTTAACAACAGTTAACTAGGATAAGTACAACAGCCATATTCCTCTATCACACCATCTTTAACAACAGTTAACTAGGATAAGTACAACAGCCATATTCCTCTATCACACCATCTTTAACAATAGTTAACTAGGATAAGTACAATAGCCATATTCCTCTACTACACCATCTTTAACAACAGTTAACTAGGATAAGTACAATAGCCATATTCCTCTACCACACCATCTTTGACAACAGTTAACTAGGATAAGTACAACAGCCATATTCCTCTATCACACCATCTTTAACAACAGTTAACTAGGATAAGTACAACAGCCATATTCCTCTATCACACCATCTTTAACAACAGTTAACTAGGATAAGTACAACAGCCATATTCCTCTATCACACCATCTTTAACAATAGTTAACTAGGATAAGTACAATAGCCATATACCTCTACCACACCATCTTTAACAACAGTTAACTAGGATAAGTACAATAGCCATATTCCTCTACCACACCATCTTTAACAATAGTTAACTAGGATAAGTACAATAGCCATATTCCTCTACCACACCATCTTTAACAACAGTTAACTAGGATAAGTACTAGCCATATTCCTCTACCACACCATCTTTAACAACAGTTAACTAGGATAAGTACACTAGCCATATTCCTCTACTACACCATCTTTAACAACAGTTAACTAGGATAAGTGCAATAGCCATATTCCTCTACCACGTCATCTTTAACAATATAGCCATATTCCTCTACTTCACCATCTTTAATAACAGTTAACTAGGATAAATACACTAGCCATATTCCTCTACCACGCCATCTTTAACAATATAGCCATATACCTCTACCACACCATCGATAACAACAATTAACTAGGATAATTACACTAGAAATATTCCTCTACTGCACAATATTTAACAATATTTAACTAGAATAAATACATTAGCCATATTCCTCCACTGCACCAGCTTTAACAGTTAACTAAAATAAGTACACTAGCCACATTCCTTCACCTCACCGTCTTTAACAACAGTTAACCAGGATAAGTACAACAGCCATATAGCTCTACCACACCATATTTTAACAACAGTTAACTAGGATAAGTACACTAGCCATATTCCTCTACCACGTCATCTTTAACAATATAGCCATATTCCTCTACTTCACCATCTTTAATAACAGTTAACTAGGATAAATACACTAGCCATATTCCTCTACCACGCCATCTTTAACAACATAGCCATATACCTCTACCACACCATCGATAACAACAATTAACTAGGATAATTACAGTAGAAATATTCCTCTACTACACCATATTTAACAATATATAACTAGAATAAATACATTGGCCATATTCCTCCACTGCACCAGCTTTAACAGTTAACCAGGATAAGTACACTAGCCATATTCCTTCACCTCACCATCTTTAACAACAGTTAACCAGGATAAGTACAACAGCCATATTCCTCTACCACACCATCTTTAACAACAGTTAACTAGGATAAGTACAATAGCCATATTCCTCTACCATACTATCTTTAACAACAGTTAACTAAGATAAGTACACCAGCCACATTCCTCTACCACACCATCTTTAACAATAGTTAACTAGGATAAGTACACTAGCCATATTCCTCCACCTCACTATCTTTAACAACAGTTAACCAGGATAAGTACACTAGCCATATTCCTCCACCTCACTATCTTTAACAACAGTTAACCAGGATAAGTACACTAGCCATATTCCTCCACCTCACTATCTTTAACAACAGTTAACCAGGATAAGTACACTAGCCATATTCCTCCACCTCACTATCTTTAACAACAGTTAACAAGGATAAGTACACTAGCCATATTCCTCCACCTCACTATCTTTAAGAATAGTTAACTAGGATAAGTACACTAGCCATATTCCTCCACCTCACTATCTTTAACAACAGTTAACAAGGATAAGTACACAAGCCATATTCATCCACCTCACTATCTTTATCAACAGTATAACCAGGATAAGTACACTAGCCATATTCCTCCACCTCACTATCTTTAAGAATAGTTAACTAGGATAAGTACACTAGCCATATTCCTCCACCTCACTATCTTTAACAACAGTTAACCAGGATAAGTACACTAGCCATATTCCTCCACATCACTATCTTTAACAACAGTTAACCAGGATAAGTACACTAGCCATATTCCTCCACCTCACTATCTTTAACAACAGTTAACCAGGATAAGTACACTAGCCATATTCCTCCACCTCACTATCTTTAACAACAGTTAACCAGGATAAGTACACTAGCCATATTCCTCCACCTCACTATCTTTAACAACAGTTAACCAGGATAAGTACACTAGCCATATTCCTCCACCTCACTATCTTTAACAACAGTTAACCAGGATAAGTACACTAGCCATATTCCTCCACCTCACTATCTTTAACAACAGTTAACAAGGATAAGTACACTAGCCATATTCCTCCACCTCACTATCTTTAAGAATAGTTAACTAAGATAAGTACACTAGCCATATTCCTCCACCTCACTATCTTTAAGAATAGTTAACTAGGATAAGTACACTAGTCATATTCCTCCACCTCACTATCTTTAACAACAGTTAACCAGGATAAGTACACTAGCCATATTCCTCCACCTCACTATCTTTAACAACAGTTAACCAGGATAAGTACACTAGCCATATTCCTCCACCTCACTATCTTTAACAACAGTTAACCAGGATAAGTACACTAGCCATATTCCTCCACCTCACTATCTTTAACAACAGTTAACCAGGATAAGTACACTAGCCATATTCCTCCACCTCACTATCTTTAACAACAGTTAACCAGGATAAGTACACTAGCCATATTCCTCCACCTCACTATCTTTAACAACAGTTAACCAGGATAAGTACACTAGCCATATTCCTCCACCTCACTATCTTTAACAACAGTTAACCAGGATAAGTACACTAGCCATATTCCTCCACCACACCAAATTTAACAGTTAACTAAGACAAGTACATTAACCATATTCCTCTAAAGAACCATCTTTAACAAGAGTTAAGTAGGATAAGTACAATAGTCATATTCCTCCACCATACCATGTTTAATAACAGATAACTAGGATAAGTACACTAGCCATATTCCTCCACCTCACTATCTTTAACAACAGTTAACCAGGATAAGTACACTAGTCATATTCCTCCACCTCACTATCTTTAACAACAGTTAACCAGGATAAGTACACTAGCCATATTCCTCCACCTCACTATCTTTAACAACAGTTAACCAGGATAAGTACACTAGTCATATTCCTCCACCTCACTATCTTTAACAACAGTTAACCAGGATAAGTACACTATCCATATTCCTCCACCTCACTATCTTTAACAACAGTTAACCAGGATAAGTACACTAGCCATATTCCTCTACCTCACTATCTTTTACAACAGTTAACCAGGATAAGTACACTAGCCATATTCCTCCACCTCACTATCTTTAACAACAGTTAACCAGGATAAGTACACTAGCCATATTCCTCCACCACACCAAATTTAACAACAGTTAACTAAGACAAGTACATTAACCATATTCCTCTAAAGAACCATCTTTAACAAGAGTTAAGTAGGATAAGTACAATAGTCATATTCCTCCACCATACCATGTTTAATAACAGATAACTAGGATAAGTACACTAGCCATATTCCTCCACCTCACTATCTTTAACAACAGTTAACCAGGATAAGTACACTAGTCATATTCCTCCACCTCACTATCTTTAACAACAGTTAACCAGGATAAGTACACTAGCCATATTCCTCCACCTCACTATCTTTAACAACAGTTAACCAGGATAAGTACACTAGCCATATTCCTCCACCACACCAACTTTAACAGTTAACTAAGACAAGTACATTAACCATATTCCTCTAAAGAACCATCTTTAACAAGAGTTAAGTAGGATAAGTACAATAGTCATATTCCTCCACCATACCATGTTTAATAACAGATAGCTAGGATAAGTACAATAGCCACATTCCTCCACCTCACTATCTTTAACAACAGTTAACCAGGATAAGTACACTAGCCATATTCCTCCACCTCACTATCTTCAACAACAGTTAACCAGGATAAGTACACTCGCCATATTCCTCCACCTCACTATCTTTAAGAATAGTTAACAAGGATAAGTACCCTAGCCATATTCCTCCGCCACACCAAATTTAACAGTCATCTAAGACAAGTACATTAACCATATTCCTCTAAAGCACCATCTTTAACAAGAGTTAAGTAGGATAAGTACAATAGCCATATTCCTCCACCACACCATGTTTAATAACAGATTGCTAGGATACGTACAATATACATATTCCTCCACCACACCATATCTAACAAGAGTTAATTAGGATAAGTACAATAGTCATATTGCTCTACCACACCATGTTTAATAACAGATAGCTAGGATAAGTACAATAGACAAATTCCTCTTAGTCTATAATTGTTCATGTTGTAACCACATTATTTTAACAACAGTACGTGCTTACCCAGTATACGTATACTTGTTAATTATTCACCAACCACAGCCTTATAATCAGTATTATGTGTATTCTCCTATCCAGTATCACCAGAATTATTAGTTTGCATTCTGTTCCGTACATGCACGTTAGATATAGTAAGGTGGCCAACCACAGTGGTGTTAAGTAAGGTTTTCTTAGTCGTAATCCTGTTTCATATTATGCTAATCAGCAAACCTGAATGGCGCTGTGAATTCATGGGCTTAACTTCTCACTTTTATTTACATATTTATTTTCCAATCTACCTGAAGTCCTTCAGATAAATAAATGAACATAAAAGCTTTATCAAAGTAAATTGTGACTGAATGTTTGACAGAGTAGTTTACGATGTGTGCAGAAAACTTACACAGTATGGCTCTATTCAGCACGGTCACGTTGTGTAGAATAGCACTAAGTAGTGTTGGAATATCATCCATAGTTTCTGTTACATCAGTTACAAGTGAAACTAAGCCTTTAGCACTGGTTTAATATTTCCAATGAGCATTAAGCCACTGAACATGTTAAAGCGATAACCTTGTCACCCGCCACTTCTAAGTGGCAATATCGTTTCACGTTGTTGTGGCTTTTTTTCCTTTTTACTGCTGACATTACTTTTTGTGCAGTATGTGTGTACATAATTTAAATTTCAACGTATATTTTATTGCCAACATATACTCGCAAACGGGTAGGGCAACAAGTTCTAACAACATTAGTAAATGCCCTTCCCGACAATACACTCAAAGTGAGACAATTACATAGGTAAATATACATAACTTGCACATAATATCATGATTAGAGAAAAGGTAGTGAGAAAGAAAAACTAGGAACTAGTGAAAGAAAAAGAAGTATAGAGAGTCTTTCAAGTTCGAAAGGAGAGAGTCAATCAGCATGCGTTGCAGTCTCTTTAAAATCATATCCTATTTACTCTTTGTCTCCGCTATTGGATCTGACAACACTGTCACTGAGGTCACTCAGATCGACCTTTCATCTAATCAATATTCATGAGACGATCAATTAAATTTGACCAATGAAATCGCGCGTTTCATATTCAGATGATGTTTGAGTGAACTGATCAAACGAAACGCCACATAATCACATATATCCGAACACGATAAAGACGCCGTGTGTTAATGTTGTAAGGAAAACAAGCGTACAAAAGCTTATATAAATGCACATCTCCTTTCAGCTATGTCACGTTATATGGCTAAGTAACATAGACATTTTAATCATAATCCCGCAAATAAAGCAGGGCACAATAATCAAGGAAACAATAATCAAGAAAAAAAGCAGGAAACAATAATCAAGGAAACAAAAATCAAGCAAATAATAATCAAGAACAAAATAATCAAAGAAACAATAATCAAGGAAACAATAATCAAGGAAACAATAACCAAGAACAACATAATCAAGGAAACAATAATCAATGAAACAAAAATCAAGAACAAAATAATCAAGAATAAAATCAGCAGGGATACAATAATCAAGGAAACAATAATCAAGATAAAATAACCAAAGAAACAATAATCAAGTATACAATAACCAACAGGGCAGGTGAGCATAAAATGAAACATTTAGAAGCAATATGCTAGGTTGTTATTTAAAAAAAAGACAAAATAAAAAGACATTGAGTCAAAAATTAATGTAACGTTAGGGTAACGCAATAATCGCAAAGTTTAATTTTTTTTTTATAGATAACCCTTCCAATATTTAGCCAACTGATGCACGAACTCACCTCAGTGTTCGCGTTGCATAGATCCTAGTCGTTATAGAAGAATAGTACTTACAGAGCAAGCATGCAAAGCATCGTTTATTCTGCACGTATTTATTAAATAATCACTTGTATCAAACGTTGGGTAAACATTGCTCATTACGGTAGCTTGAATTACATTTGTTCACAAGCTTTAGAGTTTCTGTAGTGGGTCGCTGTTTCTGCGATAAAGGAATTTAAATAAAAAGTGTCATTAAAACACAATTTGGTGTAAAACGCCCCTTGAATTCAATCGTTGTTAAGATTAGATTTGCTCTCTATCTGCTTGTATAGAACAGCCATATTAAAACTCAGTTCTGGACTCTTGTGCAGTCAAATTAAACGATACAATATAATTGATATGTATACATATCGAGCAATACATATTATAAATAATGAAAGGCGGATGCACTAAGTGTGTTATTTGCAAATTAATTTGAACAAAATGAATTCTTAATATTCGTACGCCGTTTTACTTGAAGCATTTTAACAGGGGTGACTATTACAGAAGAACTGAATGTTGTTTAATGGCTCATCAACACAGTAAAGGTTATTTAGAGCCGCCCCAGCGAGAGGGGAAGGATACATAGGAATCCGGGAACCGTGCCCTACTCTTATTACGTGCTCAGAGGATAGACCGATACACGCGACTGCCCGGTTTACGTCCCCATCCGACGGACGAGGCTATTACAGAACAAATATATGCACTTTAATCTGAGTATATCGAACCTCTAACTCACATTTATATATGTTACTGTCAAAACTATCACTTTAAAGTGTATTTTCTGCTATTCGTTCCTTTATTTGTTTGTCCGCCAACTCTACATTTAGCAATGATTTATGTGTTTACGAACTTAATTGTAATCTTTCTATGATGAATTATGCACAACTTCAACCTAAGTGAACGCTCCATTAACTACTTGACATCTTGTAATAAAATGTTTACAATCAATTGAGGTTTTAGTTTTAAAACCAACCATATATTAAGTGAAAATACGCGGGAGTCATGTTTAAACCTCCTATATATACACACCGCGGCTTTCATATCGCGGTTAATGCTTTTAAAACAATCATAATGGACTCACTTTATCTATATCTATAGAACAAATACTTTCAAGAAAGTTGTATATAATCCGCATTGATATGCGTTTATTTGATTTTAATATCTCGTTATGGGGTTTACAGTCGCGTGGTCCTTTTATTTAGAAATATGCAGAATAACATTAAAGGTTACCGGTAAATATGCCCTCAATCGTCTATTATGCTGACCATATTGTAACAAAGGAGTCATTTAAAAGTACAGCTTGAGGTGTTGGGCGAACATTTATTGAAGTTATTGGACATTACAGTAAAATAAGTATTAACTGTGTGATTTTAATAAGAGTAAATATATAGTATTTATTTAACAAAGTTTAACCGACAGGTTACCTTTTCTCAGATTTATATGATATATCACCCATCATTCACACGTGTCCGAGTTCCTTCGAATGAGCTCAGAACCCGTGTCTTTGATTAAAATATGGAACTTTATAAGGAAGTAGCGAAAGTCCAAAAACATGATGAAATTAGTGCAAGAAGAGTGCTGTTTTTACTACTTGCAAAACGTATTTGAGGTAATGGGTGGTACGGTAATGCAATAAAGACAGGATTTTTGTTTGTTTGCGTGGTGTTTTACGTCATTTTCTACACATGTAACGTTATATATGTCTTTCGATTTGTTTGTGGTGGCGGCAGACCACCCTATTTTCCTGGGTAGAACCAGTATTGTACACCTCCCGCCATCCGTAAGAATAAAGACAGGACTCATATATCATAATTCAATAGTGTAATAACTATAATAACTATCATATGAAGGCAAACTCTCCGCTTGGTCCTTTCCGTTACGGAAATCAACTTGACATTTCCGACTGCTCGATTGAGTACGGACAATACCGAAGCAACATATATAGACATATATAGACATATATAGACATATATAGACATATATAGATATAGTGACTCCTCCTTTCTCACAGTGACTCCTCCTTTCTCATACATCATATATTTTGATCTGAGAAATAAAAGTTATTGTTGTTGTTGTCGTTGACAGCTGCATTAATAAAAATGTACATTGTGTGGCGATTTTGAAGTTATGTGATAAATAGAATCTCACATTCGTGCAGTGTCTCGCATCATAGACGTTTATCCAACTCGTATAAAAAAATCGAATAGTAAATACATCCATGTAAGATTCTCATGAAATACATATATATATAGAGTAATCCGATTATAACAGAATAAAGCGTCGATTTACGTCTACCACAAACGTCGTACTTACACTTTCTTGCATCTGAATAATCCAATTATCTGTAATCCAATTATCTGTAATCCAATTAACTGCTTCGTGCACAGAAGTGATAACAAGTACACTGCCTTTATTGATGAATAAACTGCCTCGGATATTCCCAGTACATACTTGTACTGGAAGACTGTACAATTTTTCATTTAATGCATATATGTATAGATATATTCAAGTTAAAACTGTCATTTACATAAGTGCACTTTAGAAAAGAAGCATTCCGCGTGTATGTAAATGATAAATGAATGATTTCTAAACTAACGTTTGATTAGAGCTTCTTCGTATAAAAGGTCTTTACAAGACTTCCCACCATAGCTATATATCACTCCGGGTTAACTAAAATAGTACCCATCGTAGCAATATATCACGAAAGGCAGTTCCCACCACAGAAATGGTATATGTCGACTAATTATCTGTAAATCTCCGTGTATAACATGCTTTCAATGGACGTAAGTGTTATCAGACTCACCACTCAACCGATAATCCCTTTTCAATTAAGGTAGATGGAAAGCGACTTAATTTTCGCTTTTAAGAAAATGTTCGCTTTTGAGAAAATGTTCATTCGATTGACAAGATATTGATCTGTATGCCTTTGATATATAAAATGTACATCGCATGACAATTCAGTTAAATTATGCGGAAATTTGTTAACGTCTCATTTGATACCGATCTATAAATAATGGGTCATCGTCTGTAGAACACGTGCACAAAATACCAAGCAACCCGATTTAAGGTCTCACACATCTCCATCAAATACATTAATACAGCCAAGGCAACACACGTTCACCATATTTAGAATGCTTATACTACTCTCCACAACCTACCACACCCTTTCAGCACTTTAAAATTGTTTCGTAATGTGTTTCATTAGCTTCTGGAGTCTGATTTACGCATCACCCCGTCCAAGCTGTGGCGCCAGATATACCACTGTCACTAGGTATCGAGGCTGATTTACTCATCACCCCGTACAAGCTGTGGCGCCAGATATACCACTGTCACTAGGTATCGAGGCTGATTTACTCATCACCCCGTACAAGCTGTGGCGCCAGATATACCACTGTCACTAGGTATCGAAGCGGATTTACTTATCACCCCGTACAAGCTGTGGCGCCAGATATACCACTGTAACTCGGTATCGAGGCTGATTTACTTATCACCCCGTACAAGCTGTGGCGCCAGATATACCACTGTAACTAGGTATCGAGGCTGATTTACTTATCACCCCGTACAAGCTGTGGCGCCAGATATACCACTGTCACTAGGTATCGAAGCGGATTTACTTATCACCCCGTACAAGCTGTGGCGCCAGATATACCACTGTAACTAGGTATCGAGGCTGATTTACTTATCACCCCGTACAAGCTGTGGCGCCAGATATACCACTGTCACTAGGTATCGAAGCGGATTTACTTATCACCCCGTACAAGCTGTGGCGCCAGATATACCACTGTCACTAGGTATCGAGGCTGATTCACTTATCACCTCGTACAAGCTGTGACGCCAAACGCGACATATATACCATTGTAACGAGTTTTCAGGGCTGATTTACTTATCATCCTGTTTTACCCTCTCGACCACGGAAGCGCTAACCTACGCGTGGCAGAGGTTTATAGCGCAAATAGCACGGCTTTATCCTCTGAACTACCGAGGCCATTTATGGAAAAGTGAAGTAAAAACTTCATAGAAGAACGCTGTAATGAAAGGATGCCATTGTCGTGATACAGATCTCTCCTGATATCAAACTTGATTTTTACTTATTGAAATTACCGGTGAAATGTTAAATATGTCTTAATTGATTGATTAAAAATGATAAAAAGGAGTGTTTGGTTTCAAAACTGTTAAATACCAATACGGTATTCATATATTTTGTATGTACTTCGTGTTTAAACACCTAGCTTTTGTGGAATATCGAGTTACCAATTAAGCTTCACGCTCATATTCAATATATTAAAGGAACACGGCACTTTTTTTTTGCATACAGTCAAAACAAGACAGCTTACATGTTAACTAACAATAAACGTAATATGACCGTTTTGCACTACAGTATTTAAATAAATAAATATGGATTTTATTGAATGACTTTATTTTAATAGAAATACGATGAGAGTAATCTAGATATTGTTTTCATTTCAAGTTTTAGTCTTATTCTACCATAAGTATAACTATATTAGTGGAGCAATATAATCAACAGTTAATACTATGCAAAAACAATTTGCTTTATGCTATTTGTATACTTAATGTCAATGATTCAACGAATGCAAGTTATGTAGAAAAACCAACTGGACGCTGTGAGTTTTAAAAAATCAAGATTGTCGTTTGTCCCTTTAAAACACTCAGATGTTATGATGACATTATCGCATATCGCCCCATCAATCGCTTCAATCAATCAATCAATATTCCTATTGAACACATCGCGATTATCGTAGTACCATTATTGTATTATGACATATCCAGGTATTATGGATCAATTACGGTGTCTTGCGATACAGTATGGTGTAATCGTTCATCAGATGGTCATTCATGTTTTTATTTTATTTTTCATATCAGAATACGCTTTCATTGACAATTTAAAAGCCAATAAAACGTCAGACAATACTGCGTAGCAGGTAATGAGAATTAATTAACTAAATATGACATATATTCAATAATATATCAATTAGAACTTGACTGGTACGTTAAAGTACATTCGCAAACATTTAGAAAATAAACTGATGATTTCTTTGAATAAGCAGAACAATAGGTTACCTATATATAAATGAGGTGAAGGATACACAGTAATACCTATATATAAATGAGGAGTAGGATACACAGTAATGCATTCACCTATATATACATGAGGTGTAGGATACACAGTCATGCATTCACCTATATATACATGAGGTGTAGGATACACAGTAATGCATTCATAGCCGTTGTATGCTAATCCTCAATTGATTCAATTGGGTTATACGGCGCACCAACACATGAAAGGTTATATGGCGCATAACAGGAATGAACATGCTAGGCTCATCCTCAGTTTACATCAAGATAAAATATGGAGAATGGGCCGAGTACCTTCTAACCTGCAGAACTACCTATTTGCTGCAGGTTCTATAGCAGACACTCCATTTACGATGGCGCCATGTTTCCACGTTTGCATATGTCACGATGAAGACATTGAGCCTGATAAAACATGACAAAGTGAACA
This sequence comes from Cyrtodaria siliqua, assembly GCA_037043455.1. NCBI lineage: Eukaryota > Metazoa > Mollusca > Bivalvia > Adapedonta > Hiatellidae > Cyrtodaria > Cyrtodaria siliqua. The sequence goes on along the minus strand of JAWPHD010005766.1, from coordinate 106,780 downwards.
TGAAGGGGCGGGGTGGTAAAAATCCCTCCAGCGGGGTTTGCAGTGGTCGTATTCGACCCCGGGTACCACACGGGGATCATAAAAACAAAACAATCCAGAATATTTAACAAATAATAATGAAGTGATAAAACGCCATCAGAAGACTGTTCAGAATATAAGGGAACACGCAGGCAAGCCAGACCGTATCATGCATAAGTGCATCAGTCTGGTAGATTAGGCCTCTTTAAAGCGCCCACTAGCGACTAGCACAATTTATTCGCCCGTTCTTTTCACGCGCATAAAGTCGACGTTTGCGTGACGTCGTGTTGTAAATAAACGTACAACGTCAATCGCTGATACGTCAGTTACACTTTTAACGTCACTATTTGCTTCGAAATTAAGAAATTATTATTAAATTAACTTAGAAACGTGTTTTTTGAAAGTCTCGCTGAATATCTAAAAATCTCGCCAAAATCGCCCAAACGTTGGGCGTTGGGCGATTTTCAAACGTCCTATTTTCCCCAGGCCCTGGTTCTGGATCCGTGTAGCACAGCGTAACGAATAAATCTGAAGCGGGCCGGGTGACCGAGGATAAAGCCGAACAGGAAATGTATCATTTACAAAACTCAGCCTTCCAAAAAAAACACCTCCAAAAGAAACAATTACATGGATAAATAGAAGAAAGGTATATGACACAGCAAGCATACCGGTAATATAGCGTGTATATGTACAAGAAGTGTGAATTCCTACCCGTGTTTCGTTGTCCGTCTTCATGAAGTAGACAAGCGCTCTCCACGACGAAAACGGTCGGGTTGGTATCCGAGACATGGTATAATATATTCAGTATTACTCCAGCTAAAATCCTGTCAGATTTTCACTACAAATGTTGCACTATTCAATGTTATGTCAATGCAATATTCAATATTCTGGCCATGCAATATTCAATATTCTGTCCATACAATATTTAATATTCTGTCCATACAATATTCAATATTCTGGCCATGCAATATTCAATATTCTGTCCATACAATTTTCAACGTTCAGTCGGTGCGAAGCCGCGGTTTGAACTCAAGGTTCGGTGTATTAGTAGTTAATTTACTTCAGATTTCTTTTCACATGTAGTCTTCCAAACATTCTCCGTGCCTTGCTAATTTAGAATTAAGTTTTTCCCAAGAACAATGTTGTACCAAGCTAAACACATTTCTTTGTATAAAGTAATACATGTACAACACTAGAACTAACTTTATGAATGGAGACAATCGTCACTGATGAAGACACACATACATGTATATAACATCTAATATCAATGTAGTAAGACAAGCAAGACATAATCTAGATGCAAGAATGATCTAACTTATTGTACATTACTTACTAGTTACCCTCTTTATGTATATAACAGTGCAAAACGTCGACATAATTAAATAGTTACCACAGCAACTTGTGAACAGATGTTCCGCAAACACCAGATCTTTCTCGTAAGTTCGTATATACCGTAATTGTGCAAGATGACAGTCTTTGTTTAAATAATTAATGCTATATCGATCTTAAACCAGCTTATAATTATATATATGCCCCTAGTCGATGACTGTCAGTATATGTCGAAAGTGTACCCTGTCAGTATATGTCGAAAGTTTACCTGTCAGTATATTATGTCGAAAGTGTACTTGTCAGTATATGTCGAAAGTTGACCTGTCAGTATATGTCGAAAGTTTACCTGTCGGTATATGTCGGAAGTTTACCTGTCGGTATATGTCAAAAGTGTACCTGTCAGTATATGTCGAAAGTTGACCTGTCGGTATATGTCGAAAGTTGACTTGTCAGTATATGTCGAAAGTTTACCTGTCGGTATATGTCGAAAGTTGACCTGTCAGTATATGTCGAAAGTTTACCTGTCAGTATATGTCGAAAGTTGACCTGTCGGTATATGTCAAAAGTTTACCTGTCGGTATATGTCGAAAGTTGACCAGTCGGTATATGTCAAAAGTTACCTGTCAGTATATGTCGAAAGTTTACCTGTCGGTATATGTCGAAAGTTGACTTGTCAGTATATGTCGAAAGTTGACTTGTCAGTATATTATGTCGAAAGTTTACCTGTCAGTATATGTCGAAAGTTTACCTGTCGGTATATGTCGGAAGTTTACCTGTCGGTATATGTCGAAAGTTTACCTGTCGGTATATGTCGAAAGTTTACCTGTCGGTATATGTCAAAAGTTTACCTGTCAGTATATGTCGAAAGTTTACCTGTCGGTATATGTCGAAAGTTGACCTGTCAGTATATGTTGAAAGTTTACCTATTACGTATATGATATACATCGTTTCCGTTTTTGAGTTGAAGCAAGAGTATTATTGATACTACAAAGTTGGTGCTTTTATGAAGTTACTGCCATTCAAAAAAAATTGCATTTCATTTGTTTACATTTTTTCATAGTTCCGCAATGTATATTTCCCTACTTCTGACGATGTCCCAGTGTACGGAAAAAAGAAATGAAGCACAAACGAAAAACAATGTCCCGTGATGCGATAGTGGGCCCAATCGGAACTGCCTCGTCCGACATTTTCCGCATCCAATAATACTGCTTGCTACGGAAATCGACGAAGCAGTTCCGGCACCTATCGGGACCTTATTGGAGAAATAAATGGAATTGTGGAATTCAACTTTACCTGTACATGCCTAGTCAGGCGCGTATCTAGGCATACGCACGTACGCCAATGCGTACAATTCGTCAGCAGAAGTGAAAAAATAAAAGTTCCAAATATGCAAATATAGCTTGCGAACGCATCATTTGCCTCCTAATTTTCAAAAAAAATTGGGGGTGCCAAACCCCCACCGGCAACAGGGGGAAACTCCCTCCCACACCTACCACGCACTCGCAGCGTCGCTGCTCGGTTCGCAGCTACGCTTCTTATATCTGGCGTACATTTCAAAATGCTCCAGGTACGACGCCCCTGCTAGTTGTACGTGTTATAAAGCAGCGTTTTGTCTATACTGTATTAAATCTGCATTCACATGCACTTTATATTTATTATTCTTATATGTAATTATTAAATCCGTCGGTTACGATCAGGATATATACGTAGATCTATATTCATAAGTCAATAAACTTACAAGTGGTATATAGAGTATAATTAACATTGTTGAAGTGATACGGGAAATAATTCCCGAGTGAGTAAGATTCTTGCGATATATAAACTAGTGCGTTTTCGCACGAGTTTCTATATCGCAAGAATATTTCTCACTCACGAGTGAATTATTTTCCGTATCACGACAAAAATGTTAATTAAACTATATAATATATATTCTGTGATGAATTTCTTTCCAATCGTCTTTTGACACAAGTATTCCTTCTTCTGTCACTCCTTTGGCGACAGCGCGGAGTAATATTATAACGTCAATTCGTGACGTAATATCGTGACGTCTATCGTTTAGTTCATAACATTTGGCTAGGCGAGATAGCACAGTAGAGGAAGGGATATGTTATTGATTTTCTCAAACTAGGAAATTTCTATAATTCATCACAGAATATATAATATAAATATTTATTAATATATAAAAGTTGAATTCATAAATTGAATAATACAGATCAATAAAGTCCTTTCAGAGAAGACATAAAATAAATAGAATGTTATGCAAACTAAGACTACAAATTGTAATGAATATTTGCGTGCATAACGCACCAGTGAATACATGATAAAATAGGCTTTTATTCAACCAAATTTAACTCAATATTTAATCAAGCTCCTCGTGTTTATCATATAGAAATTCAAACGTATGGTGCATAGAAATGTATTGATTTGTATAGTTCAATATTTCCATACAAATTAAAAGTGACTGATTTAATGAATTGCTTTAGTTTGTCCCTCGTGTTTACCAGTTTTTGGATCTAATATCGAGTTCGGATACAAGCATATTTCAGTTAGATAGCGACGTGCCATGATCCTGCTAACATATATATATATATATCAGTCTGTTCAACGCCTCGGTAGCCCAGTGGATAAGGGGTTGGTGTTTGAGCTTCAGACCTCTGCTATGCGTGGGTTCGATCCCTGGCGGAAGTATGTCTTAAGGGAAGCTTCTTTCTTCATTTCATCTTCCTTTGAGGTTGCTGTCCCAATGTAATCTAATATGATGTGTGAATAGGGAATGTGTGCGGGTGGGTGCGTATGAGTGTGCGTGGGTGGGGATGGAATTTATGTCACTTTAAGTATTTCGGTATATACATATAAATTAGCTATTTTTCGTATTTCTGCAGCTGTATAAAATAGTAATACATTTATAATTGAATGCCTCTCATACCGTTACATGGAACAAAAATATCAGATACATGAAAAAAAAAATCAGATTTATGTCGTAAAGGCACATTAGATCCCACCCAACCAAATGCCAGTGGTCAAAGCTCGCTCTCCCGACCACGCGGTGAATGGTCAGCGTTCCCTACTCAACCACTTGGTCAGCAGTCAGAGTTCTCTACCCAACCACGCCATCAGTGGTCAGAGTTCCATACCCAACCACGTGGTCAGAGTTCCCTACTCAACAACGTCATCAGTGGTCAGCGTTCGATACCCAACCACGTGGTCAGAGTTCCCTACCCAACCATGCGGTCAGTGATCAGCGTTCCTTACCGAACCACGCAATCAGGGGTCAGCTAGCAAAATGTACGCCATTTATCGTTCTTAAGCTGCACTTATACGGTACCAGTGTCTGCTCTTTCTTATTATTTTTTGACATGCAGTAGTATTTGTGTTTGATATAATCATTTGTTCAGTATCTTTCGATCGATATTATAGTTTCTGTTTTTGATTGTTTTGTACGAGTTTGGCAACTTCCTCTGATTATAGATTAGATAGTAATTTAATCCGATAATTTACAAGCAGTATGTAGAGTTAATAATTAATGGAGCGATTGAACTATTGGCATATCTATTTAAACTGAGAATTGACTATAAATGTAGTATACTGATCAATGGAAGGACCATACTTTTAGTTTATATGGTTGATTTGTAAGAGGATGTCAAAAGCCGTATTATTTGATAAAGATTAAAGATGGTAAAAATGGAAGGTATCATATACCTGTAATACTGTTGGGTACAATTCCTTTGAGAAAATGGACATACAAGGTGAAGCACGAGTAAAGATACTACAACGTAAACCCAAACGCACACATACTATTAAAACTGACTTTTGAGTACATGTATACACACTCCTAAGGGAAGAGCTATAGATTATAGACCCTTATATATAAATAATAGCTGTTCATGTATCGTACCTGTGTGTTCGTCTGCCTGTCGCCAGACAGGCGCATGTCCGGCAAATCATTTTTAGACCAAAAGGCGAAACTCATTTTCTGGAAAAGATGTATTATTGTATCAAAATAAAATATCACATATCGTCCTGGTGATCAACACATATATCCATCAAAATAAAAATAAATAAATAAATAAAATCCAGCAGGGAGTTGTGCATACCAACATATTAGACAACGTATCAGTTTGACAGACACAGGTTAACAATAAGAGAAATGTAAATGGACGATTAGAAAACAGAAGACGTAAATATTGAAAAAGCGAAAACTTATTTAGGTATTATATGTTATGAAGGAGAAATTGTTAACTTACCTTTCCAAACTATTAATCCGACGAGACGAACTAACATAGATATACATCCAACTTTATTATATTACATCTAAATCGATCGGAATGTAATGCGATTTAAATGACCAAACACTGCTCCAAATACGTCATCTGCACCTTTAAACATCATATTCTGTAACGAACAGCGTGACTTCTAATTGAATTCAAATATTTTCGTTAAATGTTTTTCGCCTTTGAAACACCACACTCGCCCTAGACCTATTCTGTAAATATATATCAAGCTTAAGTAAAGAAAATAGCCAAGCTTAACGTCCGATTACCTTCGGTTTTACAGATTAAGTAAGTTCAGTATGTTTCCGTCTGTACCTTACTTGAATTTATTTGTTTATGTTTTACACAAACGTATTTCAATAACTTTCATACATGTCTGGAACATTCCAGCTATATGTCCGATAATTTAAATTACGGTAATTTTACTGATTGACATGTTAAATTCTGAATATCGATAATATTAACTCTTAAAACAAACGCCAACTTGTGCGATAAGACCAGAGCGAGTAACCCGGTGATTATAGATTATAAGTATACAATGGGGATTAACAATACACAGGATCGATTGATATGCAAGATTAATCAGTCGAAAAAGAAGAAAAACTATTGAACATATTGATTTTAATGGTAAATAATAACAAAAGGTAAGTAGTATAAATTGTGTGAAAGTGTTAGCTATGTATGAATGAAAGGCGTATGAATACATTATGAGTATGAATACATTATGAGTATGAATACATTATGAGTAAGAATACATTAGGAGTATGAATACATTATGAGTATGAATACATTATGCCTATGAATACATTATGAGTAAGAATACATTAGGAGTATGAATAGTATGAATACATTATGCGTATGAATACATTATGAGTATGAATAGTATGAATACATTATGCGTATGAATACATTATGAGTATGAATACATTATGAGTATGAATACATTATATGAATACATTGTGAGTATGAATACATAGTATGAATACATTGTGAGTATGAATACATTGTGAGTATGAATACATTATGAGTATGAATACATTATGCCTATGAATACATTATGAGTATGAATACATTGTGAGTATGAATACATTATGAGTATGAATACATTGTGAGTATGAATACATTATGAGTATGAATACATTATGCCTATGAATACATTATGAGTATGAATACATTATGAGTATGAATACATTGTGAGTATGAATACATTATGAGTATGAATACATTGTGAGTATGAATACATTGTGAGTATAAATACATTATGAGTATGAATACATTATGAGTATGAATACATTGTGAGTATGAATACATAGTATGAATACAATGAATACATTGTGAGTATGAATACATTATGCCTATGAATACATTATGAGTATGAATACATTGTGAGTATGAATACATTATGCGTATGAATACATTATGAGTAAGAATACATTAGGAGTATGAATAGTATGAATACATTATGCGTATGAATACATTATGAGTATGAATACATTATGATTATGAATACATTGTGAGTATGAATACATTGTGAGTATGAATACATAGTATGAATACATTGTGAGTATGAATACATTGTGAGTATGAATACATTGTGAGTATGAATACATTATGCCTATGAATACATTATGAGTATGAATACATTGTGAGTATGAATACATTGTGAGTATGAATACATTATGCGTATGAATACATTATGAGTATGAATACATAGTATGAATACATTGTGAGTATGAATACATTGTGAGTATGAATACATTATGCCTATGAATACATTATGAGTAAGAATACATTGTGAGTATGAATACATAGTATGGGACCGATAGTGCCAGTGATGAGACATTCAACCTTTCACAGATCATTCCTGCCATGTTCCGTTGAAATCCAGCCAGTGGTTCAGGAGAACTAGTCTGTACAAAGTTAGTGCTTTACATTTTTTTAAAGGGCCATCACTCCGCCAAAATTCTTTCAACCGGAAAACGGTGATAATATATACAACTAGGCTCGGTACTGATTATCCCTGCAATGTTTCCCTGAAATCTGGCCAGGGGTTCAGGAGAACTAGTCCGGGAAATCAGGGGCGTAGCTTCCTATAGGCCGTGTAGGCCGCGACCTACATTTTTATCTGAGAAATCGAAAAAATAAAATGCCATAAATGCAATAAATATCGGAGGCCTAGGTCGGTAAGGGGGACAGCTTCTTTTTAGTTATAAGATATATAATTTACGGTAAAAAGTAAGGATATTGATGCTCTTATAGACATATTCACCGGTACGAAATATACGCCAAAACGCACCCCGACAGTCTAGCTGGAAACAAAATACGGCGGACCCCCCTAGAACTCGGCCTACACATCATATTCAGCCAAGCTACGCCACTGGCAATGTTTGTGTAGTAAAACCTGTAAAGGGCCATAACTCCGCCAAAATTCTTTCAACTTGAACACGGTGATGATATGCACAACTAGGCTTGATACTGATCATCCTTGCTAAGTTTCGTTGAAATCCATTCAGGGGTTTAGCAGAACTAGTCCATACAAATCATGTTTTAAAACATTTAAAGGGCCATAACTCAACCAAAAATCATTCAACCGGAATAAGGCCGGATCATTTCTGCAAAGTTTTGCTGAAATACGGCAAAATGAAGGCCTGACCATAACAATCTGGTAAAGTTTGGTAAAGATCGGATTAAAAATGAAGGTGCTGGAGTGTTAATGCATTTTTCAATATTTCACCGTAATTTCGGTGTTACTGGTCCGATCTGGCTGGTTTTCAAACTTGACCACGCTTTCATTAATTTCAACAATATGGCAACGCTTGGTAAAGGTAGGATGCAAATTGGAGGCGCTAGAGTGTTGACAAGACAAACTATAAAATTGTTCGTTAATTCAAGGGCAATAACTCCGGTGTTACTGGTCCGGACGGACGACGCACAATAGAGCTAATAAGCCCCGCCCTGTTGCGGCCATGTCTTTTGACGAATCAACCCAGCTTGAACAATCTTGATAGAGGCCCACCCAAACATCATTGCTGTGAAATTAATTTGAAATCCATCATGCGGTTTCAGACACGAAGATTTTTTAAGATTTCCATATAGAAATATAGCAAAAATAAGCCCCGCTCTCTGGCAGGCGTGTTTGTTGGTAGAGGTCCACCCAAACATTATCTCTGTGAAAATATTTTGAAATCCATCAAGCAGTTTCAGACAAGACGATTTTTATAAGTTTTTCCATAAAGTTACATAGGGAAACTGCCCCGCACCCTGGCGGCCAAGTGTTTTGACGAATCAACGCTGCTTGAACAATCTTGGTAGAGAGTCACCCGAACATCATTTCTGTGAAATTATTCTGAAATCGAGCCAGTAGTTTTAGAGAAGATCTTTAAAATTGTCCAGCTTTTTTTCTTTTGGTTGCCAGAGTTCTGCATGGATCTCCATAATTTGAACAATCATGAGAGAAGACCACCCAACGATCATTCCTCTGAAGTGTCGTCAAAATTGGCCAAGCGGTTTCAGAAAAGAAGTAGTTTGAAGCAATTGTGGACGGACACACGGATGGAAAGACGCACGCACGGACGGATGGATGACAGACGAAGGGCGCTCAAGTGAGCTAAACAAATGTTGGTTCATTGATTTATATGTAACATATCTGTTAATTAAAAGTGATTGATGATGAAAGTTTGGGGGTTTCTTGGTTATTGTTATTATAGACAATGTAATTGGATAGATGGTGATATTAAAGGTCTCTTTAAAAATAAAAGTAAACTGATCAATTGAAAGTAATGTAACAGCTCATTATAGGTTAATCGGAGATGCTCCAGAGAGATGGAAATGATACATATATAGGAATCTGCCCTCCTCTTACTAATGAATAGAATCCTATGGTCCTTTAATGTGCTTACATGATAGACTCCAATACACGGGAATGCCCAGTTTATGTCCTTATCTGAAGGACAACGCAAAGGGAAAGTGTCTTCCCAAAGAACACACCAACAAAATTTAGTGGCATCAATGAGGATTGAACCCTGGACCTCAGGTTTCAAGTTTACTGTTCTTAGTCGACTGGATCAAGGAAACTAATCTTTTTAATAAGGTTCTCAGGATTGGGTCATGGTGACATTGATCTTCCAACCCATCAACCCGCAAATGATTAGGTGTCATCCTCTCACCATGGAGCTTGCTAAACATGGTAATAATCGAACAAACAATGTTATCATTATCGGTTAATGGAGACCCTGACTTTGACCAACTGACCCCAAAATAAATAGGGGCTATCCTTTCACCATGAACAGTCTACACATAATGTCAAGTCATGTTATCCTAAACAGCTTCTAAGTTATGGAAATGAAAAATAATTTGTTCAGATCTGAAACCCAATTCTGTTTACAGACTGACAAAGACGGATAGAGCAATTCCTAACAGGGCTCTGCATGCAGATGGTCCTAATTGGGCTATTTCATTGGGCTACTTCATCGATATTGCAGTTTCATCAGTTGGCACACTGTGGTATGATGCTCTTCCCAATGATAGTCTACAAGTACATCATTAATGTGATATATCACACTTGTCGACTTTATGAATTGTTTGTCACTTTTGCTGTTGGGTGCAACATTTTTATCCTCAGTTTGCAGCTAGAGGCCTGCTGAAGAATTAGACAACTGTTGTTCCCCTTCCCCCATTAAAACTGAAAACCATGGTTTGGAATCGAATGGAGATCGAGAAGATTTATTTATTTCCAGTAATCATCCTCATCAACATTATTTTCATGTTTCCTGTTCCAACCCGATATGGCCTAAGCTGTTAAAGGGTTGCAATTTTAACGCCATTCATTGATTAACAACATTCTTATATCAGAATTTTAACTTTCACTATCTACATATTTAACAAATAATGTATGGTGCTGAGGTCCATATGCAAGTTTATGGACTGGGCAGTCAGACCTAGAATGTTATACGGACCGAAGCGAAGCTGAAGAAAAAAAAAAACAACAACAACAACATCATACTCTGCCGTGTGAACATTCTAGAACCCTTATTTATTATTTGATATTTACCAAACTTCATATGGACCGAAGCATCATACATTGTTATATTATACCGAATCTGACCAACAAATTAAATCAATACTTTTTATGATTTATTTTGACGTCGTTTTTTTCACACGTCCGTTAATATAGCTATAAGACAGGGCGCCCGGTCAATATGCAACTTTATGGACCGGATGACGTCACATTAAACATAGAGTGAAATATGCAAATGAGGTATAATATATAAACATAACATAACTTTTCTGTAAGTTTATATAATTATTCATTTATTAAGATTTACTAAATGTTGCTTTCTTGTGTAAATGATCATCATTAGTATACCTGAAACTTTATGGTTCAATAATTTACAAACAAAAGCCTAAAAACACACAGTGTGCAGGAGGCACTGGTCATTTTGGTACATAAGTGTGTTTGGGGAAAATGTTCTTTCTTTCTGCGTGTGAAAATGGCAAGGAGGAGAAAATCTGCGACTGAAAAAATGGCGAATAATTGGTATGCATAAAGGTGGAATGACACAGAATGCAACTGCTGAGACAATGAACATTACACAAGGTGAACTAAGTAGACTATTAAAGAAGCATAGATAGACGGGTAACTTTTCAGATAGAGAAAGATATGGTCAACCAAAATTGACCACTGCAAGAGAAGACAGACTTCTTCTTCGTACAAGTCGTAGAAACATGTTTGCGTCCAGTGAAAGAGTGCGCAGTTTGTTTTTGAAGCGGATTGGGATATAACTATCAAGAAGCGCTGTAAATAAACATCTTCTTCGGGCTGGTTTACGTGCTGGACGACCTGCAAATAGGCCTCGTCTAGAATTAATTCTTATTTGATCTTTACCAAACTTGCACAGATTGTTAATATCAATGAACGCTCGGACGAGTTCAAAACCAGCCAGATCGAACAAGTAACACCAGAGTTGCGGTCCTTGTTTAGCTGAAGAAAAACAACAACAACAACAACATACTCTGCCTTGTGAACAATCTAGCAACTTCATTTATTATTTGATCTTTACCAAACTTAAATAGATTGTTAATAATAATGAACGCTCGCACGAGTTCAAAAACCAGCCAGATCGAACCAGCAACACCAGAGTTACGGTCCTTGTTTAGCTGAAGAAAACCAACAACAACAACAACATACTTTGCCTTGCGAACACTCTAGCTTCTTCATTTATTATTTGATCTTAACCAACTTTGCATAGATAGTTCATATCAATGCAAGCTCGCAAGAGATCGAAAACCAGCCAGATCGAAAAAGTAACACCAGAGTTACGGTTCTTGTTAAGCTGAAGAAAAACAACAACAACAACATACTCTGCCTTGTGAACATTCTAGAACCCTTATTTATTATTTGATCTTTACCAAACTTGCACAGATTGTTAATATCAAATAACGCTCGCAGGAATTTGAAAACTAGCCAGATCGATCCAGTAACACCAGAGTAACGGTCCTTGTTTATCTGAAGAAAAACAACAATACAACATACTCTGCTTTGTGAACACTTTAGCACCTTCACTTTACCAAACTTGCGTATATGGTTAATATTGATAAACGCTCGCATGAGATCGAACACCAGTCACATCGAACCAGTAGCACCAGAGGTACGGTTCTTGTTTAGCTGAAAAAGAAAAAGCCAAATTCAGCCTTGTGAACACTCTAGCACCTTGATTTATTATTTGATCTTTACCAAACCTAAATAGATTGTTAATATCAATGAATGCTCGCATGAGTTCGAAAACCAGCCAGATCGAAACAGTGACACCAGAGTTACCGTACTTGTCTAGCTGAAGAAAACCAACAACAACAACATACTCTGCCTTGTGAACACTCTAGCGCCTTCATTTATTATTTGATCTTTACCAACTTTGCAAAGGTTGGTAATATATATATAAACGCTCGCACGAGGTAGAAAACCAGCCGGATCAAACCAGTAACACCAGAGTTACGGTCCTTGTTTAACTGAGGAAAAACAACAACAACAACATATTCTGAATTGTGAACTCTCTAGCACCTTCATTTATTATGTGATCTTTACCAAACTTGCACAGATTGTTAAATATCAATGAACGCTCGCACGAATTCTAAAACCAGCCAGATCGAACAAGTAACACCAGAGTTACGGTACTTGTTTAGCTGAAGAAAAACAACACCAACAACATACTCTGCCTTGTGAACACTCTAGCACCTTCATTGACTATTTGATCTTTTGCAAACTTGCGCATGTTGTTAATATTAATAAACGCTCGCACGAGTTCGAACACCAGCCACATCGAACCAGTAGCACCATGTTACGGTCCTTGTTTAGCTGAAAAAGAAAAAGCCAAATTCAGCATTGTGAACACTCTAGCACCTTCATTTATTATTTGATCTTTGCCAGACTTGCACAGATTGTTAATATCAATAAACGCTCGAGTTCGAAAACCAGCCAGAGCGAACCAGTAACACCAGAGTTACAGTCCGTGTTTAGCTGAGGTAAAACAACAGCAACAATATACTCTGCTTTGTTTAGCTGAAGAAAAACAACAATAACAACATACTCTGCCTTGTGAACACTATAGCACCTTGATTTATTATTTCATATTTAGCAAACTTGCGCATATTGTTATTAATGAACGCTCGCACGAGTTAGGAAAACAGTCACATCGAACCAGTAGCACCAGAGTTACGGTCCTTGTTTAGCTGAAAAAGAAAAAGCCAAATTCTGCCTTTTGAACACTCTATCACCTTCATTTATTATTTGATCTTTACCAAATTGCACAGATTGTTAATATCAATGAATGCTCGGACGAGTTCAAAACCAGCCAGATCGAACCAGTAACACCAGAGATACATTCCTTGTTTAGCTGAAGAAAAACAACAGCAACAATATACTCTGCCTTGTGAACACCCTAGCACCTTCATTTATTATAACTTGCACAGACTGTTAATATTAATGAACACTCGCACGAATTCGAAAACAGGCCAGATCGAACCAGTAACACCAGAGTTACAGTCCGTGTTTAGCTGAGGTAAAACAACAGCAACAATATACTCTGCTTTGTGAACACTCTAGCACTTTCATTTATTATTTGTTCTTTACCAACTTTGCACAGATTGTTAATATCTATGAACGCTCGCACGAGTTAGAAAACCAGCCATATCGAAAAAGTAGAACCTATCATATTCCGTACCATAGAGTGCCATTGGCATTTCTGACTTGTGCATCTCTGTTACTATTATATATAATCAACGGAGAATCAGAGCGCAGCAAAAGCAACGTTATCTCCTTTTTTTCTTTTCCCCCGCTCACGGATTACGTCCCTTGAACAGACAATGTCAACATTTATTATATACCTATCAATATAACATACATAGTACCTTCATTGTCTTACAATGGAATACAACAATCCGTATCACACTAAACATAGATTTTGGAAAATGTCAGATTGGAATGTTGGGGATTGCCCAGCTAGTAATATATTAAGAACAATGGATGTTTTAATATATAATGTGAACTATCAGAATGTTTGTTTGTGCGTTTGTGAACATTGTGGGTTAATTAATTAATTTCAGATTATGTCAGCTGGTAAATTCACCAGAATTTGATGTGTAATGAACACAGGTGTAGTTATTGCAATGTTATGTACATGTTTTCATGCGCGTGTAATATACATGTTTTCAAGTCTTTCCTGTTGGAGGTTTTCAGTTAATTTGACTTTATATAATTTTGTTTTAATTTATTGTTTTTGTTACATGTATTCTCTTTAATGATATGTAAAGAGGTATATAATAACAGGATCATTACTATAGTAACTTATTCTGAAGCTTGTATCACCTCTCGTAGGTAAATGCTAGATCAAAATCACACTCGAGGCTACGCCTCTCGTGCGATCCTGATCTGGCATTTACCTACTCGAGGTGATACAAACTTCCACAATAGTAATAATCCTATTGTATCATATTCCGTGCCATAGAGTGCCAGTGGCATATCTGACTTGTGCATCTCGGTTGAAAGTACGTATACATATGAAAAACTTACGGTGGAATTCATTGTTGGCTTTCCATGACGTGTACTTGCAATTTCTGGGCTCACTTGATAAGCGATTAACGTTGTGTTTTGATTTTGTTGCAATAATAACAACAATGGTCATACTAATAATCATAACAACGCCCAGATAATATTGTACATATTTTATACGTAATACTATTATAAATAATAATCATATGGACAATCAGAGAGCAGCGAAAGCAACGTTATCTCTATTTTTTCTATTTCCCCGTACATGGATTACGACCCTTGGACAGACAATGTCCACACATATCATATTCCGTGCCATAGAGTGCCTGTGGCATTTCTGAGGTATGCATCTCGGTCGAAAGTACGTATACATATAAAAAACTTACGGTGGAACCCATTGTTGGCATGCTGTGACTTGTACTTGCAATTTCTGGGCTCACTTGATAAGCGATTAACGCTGTGTTTTGATTCAGGTTTGCTGCAATAATTATAACAATATTCTTACTAACAATCATAACAACGCCCCAGATATTGTACATATTCTATGCGTAATACTATTATAAATAATAATCATTTGGAGAATCAGAGTGCAGCAAAAGCAACGTTTATCTCTATTTTTCTATTTCCCCGTATATGGATTACGTCATTTGGACAAACAAGGTCAACACATATCATATTCCGTGCCATAAAGTGCCAGTAGCATTTCTGGGGTGTGCATCTCGGTTGAAAGTACGTTTACATATGAAAAACTTGCGGTGGAACTCATTGTTGGCTTGCCATGATTATAACAATGGTCATACTAACAATCATAACAACGCCCCAGATAATAAAAAATATATATTCTATACGTAACACTATATTAAATAATAATCATATGGACAATCAGAGCGCAGCAAAAGCAATGTTATCTCTATTTTTTCTATTTGCCCGTACCTGGATTACCTCCTCTGAACAGACAATGTCAACACGTATCATATTCCGTGTCATAGAGTGCCAATGGCACAACTCGGTAGAAAGTACGTATACATATGAAAAACTTACCGTGGAACTCATTATTGGCTTGCCATGACTTGTACTTGCACTTTCTGGGCTCACTTGATAAGCGATTAACGTTGTGTTTTGGTTCAGGTTTGGTGCAATAATTATAACAATGGTCATACTAACAATCATAACAACGCCCCAGATAATATTGTACATATTTTATACGTACTACTATTATAAATAATAATCATATGGAGAATCAGAGCGCAGCAAAAGCAACGTTATCTCTACACATGTTGATACCTTCACTGCTGTAAATAATGCATCTGAGGAATTTAAACATAGTATTGTATCTGCCTGTAGTAAGTCATTAAAAAAAAATATGTCAGTCGCAAAAAGGTAGAAAATAGTTCACCGAAAATGGTATGATCACGATTTGTCAAGGATGAAAAAAGAACTAATTTTAAAAAGCAATGCTTATTCACAGAACCCTTTTAACGCCACTGTTAGAAATGCCTTTTATAAATTTCGCAAGTTATACAGTCGCTGTTGTAAAAAGAAAAAAAGAGAATTTGTATAAAGCATATTTAATAAATTATATAATTTGGTTGATAAAGATCCACAGTCTTATTGGAAGTTAATAAAAGTTCTCAAAGAAGACCAGAGTAAGAATATTTCCCCAGAAACTTGGGCTAACTATTTTAGCAATCTTTTCTCTGTAAAGGCAGAATTACATCGTCAAAATAACTATTTTAATAAAATACTTGACAATTTAGAGGATGCTTCACTCAGCACCAAGCTGGACTTAACCATTAATAATAAAGAAATCCTATAGGCAATAAAAGAACTGAAAAATAATAAATCCTCAAGCTTAGATGGATTTAAAAATGAAATGTTGAAATATAGCAGCACTTATATTTTGCCATGTTTAACAAAACTATTCAATCTCATCATGTCTACTGGTATTTATCCAGATGAATGGAAAGCTGGGTATATAAAGCCAATTTTTGAAGGTGGCAAACCTGATGACCCATCTAACTATAGAGAGATTTCTGTTGCTCCATGGGTGGCCAAATTATTTAATAGTGTCTTAAATAAAAGACTTCAGATTTATTTGAATGACAATAATATTTTAAATAATGTACAAATTGGCTTTCAGCCTAAAGCACGTACGAGTGACCATATGTTTTTTCAAGAACACTTATTGAGAAGTATAAGTCTAAAGGGTTGAAACTTTTTGCATGCTTTGTGGATTTTTCCAAAGCTTTTGTTACAGATCTGCATTCAGCATTATTTGTAAAATTACATAAAATAGGTATATCTGGTAATTGTTTCAATGTTATTAGAGACCAGTACAATAATACCTATTTTAGATCAGCATAGGTAATTCTCTTACCACTAAATTTGAACAAAAGGTTGGTGTAAGACAAGGGGATATGTTTAGGCCCAAATATGTTTAAGATTTTTATCAATGACTTAGCCACAATATTCTCTGAAGATGATAATCCAGTAGAGTTAGATACTGTTAGAATTAATTGTTTATTGTACGCTGACGATTTAATCTTATTGTCATCGAGTCAAACTGGTTTACAGAAATGTCTTGATAAATTGTCAGATTATTGTGAACAGAAATGTCTTTGTGTTAATTTAAGTAAAACACAAGTCATAGTTTTCTGTAGGGGAAAAGTTCCTCAAGTAAATATGTATTATATATCTCATCTGATAGAACAGTCGAATACCTATAAATATCTCGGCATTTTATTTTCTGCCAATGGTACATTTAGTAATTGTCAAGAAGATTTATAAAAACGGGGCTTGAGAGCATATTTTAAGTTATTAAAAAGTTGAAATAATACTAGTGCTAGTGTTCAGAGTTTTAAACATCTTTTTGACCACACAATTAAGCCAAAAGAAATATAAAAATATCGGACAGGGAAAGTAGCATTCAAGGAGGACAGTCAACCGCAAAACACATAGACAAACATGCAAACAGACAAACAAGAAGGCAAAAGTAATAATAAAAGTAAACGATCACTAACACAAAAGGGTTGACAATAGGGCTACCGCCTTGGAACGGTCAGTGGCAAAGTAGGCCACTAGGGGTTTAAACCGGTTCTAGGGTGCACCAAACCTCACACTTACCCTATTGTCATCCCATTAAACAGGTCAGTGTAAATAAAGAAATCCCCGCCATGATCTAATCTCTAACCAACAAGGCAGCATCAATAGGCAATATAAGTAAAACACAAATATGCTCGTGTAAATATAATACATTTAAAACAATAGCCTAGAAAGCCACAATGAAGGTACTTAATGACTTGGCAGAAGGCAGAGCAATAAGAGAATAAACCATTAAGGGCACGACAAGAAAGGTCACAATACATCGATACTATTATGAAATATGGAGCACTGTCAATGTAGAATCCAAGTTAATTAAGTCTGTAAATTACAGTATTGAAGATTCTTTTCGTAACCTGCCATGTGATAAATTACATTTAAAAGTACTAAAATATGTGCTTGCAGTTAACATGAAAGCTACTAATGATGCTATGTTAGGTGATACAGGCCTTATCCTTTATATGCTGACATTTTAAAACATTCTAGTAAGTATTTTCAGAGACTTCTGGAGGCTCAGCCTTCCACTTTAATATATTCAGCATTTAGAGAGAGAGCTGCTCTTTACATCAGAAGGGAAAAACAAGTTGGGTTTCAAGTATTTATTTTCTAATGAATCACAAGGGTATTAAATCATACGAGTATCAGAATAAAAATGTAGCTGCACAAGTTAAATCAAAAGCGATCAGTGTTTTTAAGTCAAATTGGTCAAAAAGGCTCAGTATATGTGTTGAGGGTAATACTGGAAAACTGCGTACTTATGCTACTTTTAAGAATGTATTTGAGTTTGAAAAATATCTACATGTTGTTAAGGATCCTAAGGTTAGATCTTGTCTTATTAAAATTAGACTAATCGCACTTAAACTGGAAATAGAACTTGGTCGGTACAAGAATATTCCATTAACAGACAGACTCTGTAAACTTTGTGATACTAATCAAATTGAAAGTGAAATTCATTTTATGTTGGAATGTCCAAAATATGCTACAGTAAGAAATGAATTTACAACAGAGATCTCTAATACATTTCAATACTTTATCATGCAAAAATCAGTTTGCTTTCTTGTTACGTAATGAAGATGAATATATATTCAATAGAACAGCAGGGATTATTTACACATGTTATACCATGAGATTTAATCATTTGAACTGTAATATAAGTAACAAAACAGGTCTGTCATGTTAGTCTTATGAATCATGGATTTTTCATAAATATAATGTGCACTTAAATGCTTAATGGAAATGTAGCTGTAATTGATAAACTGTTATTGTTGTTTTATGCCTTATATAATTAGATGTTTTCTTATGTTAATTGTGTTGTATAATCAGAATTAAGCTTTCGTTATTTTATAACCTCATATATATCCAAATTATTATGTGATTACTATGCCAGTGATGGCCCATGATTGGAAATAAAAGATATTCTATTCTATTTTATTCTCTATTTTTACTATTTCCCCGTACATGGATTACGTCCCTTGGACAGACAAGGTCAACACATTCATATTCCGTGCCATAGAGTGCCAGTGGCATTTCTGAGGTGTGCATCTCGGTTGAAAGTACGTATACATATGAAAAACTTAGGATGGAACTCATTGTTGGCTTGCCATGGCTTGTACTTGCAATTTCTGGGCTCAATTGATGAGCGATTAACGTTGTGTTTTGATTCAGGTTTGCTGCAATAATTATAACAATGGTCATACTAACAATCAAAACAAAGCCCCAAATACTATTGAACATATTCTATACGTACTACTATAATAAATAATACTAATATGGAGGATCAGAGCGCAGCAAAAGCAACGTTATCTCTATTTCTTTTATTTAACCGTACATGGATTATGTCCCTTGGACAGATAAGGTCAACACATATCATATTCCGTGCCATAGAGTGGAAGTGGCATTGTACATATTATATACGTAATACTGTTATAAATAATAATCATATGTAGAATCAGATCGCAGCAAAAGCAACGTTATCTCTATTTTTTCTATTTCCCCGTACATGGCATACCTCCCTTGGACAGAGAAGGTCAACAAATATCCTATTCCGTGCCATAGAATGCCAGTGGCATTTCTGAGGTGTGCATCTTCGTTGAAAGTATGTATACATATGAAAAACTTACAGTGGAACTCATTGTTGGCTTGCCTCGACTTGTACTTATAATATCCGAGCTCATTTGATGAGCGATTAACGTTGTGTTTTGATTCAGGTTTGCTGCAATAATTATAACATTGGTCATACTAACAATCATAACAACGCCCCAGATAATATTGTACATATTCTATACGTAATAATATTATAAATAATTATCATATGGACAATCAGAACGCAGCAAAAGCAACGTTATCTCCATTTCTTCTATTTCCCCGTACACGGATTATGTCCCTAGGACAGACAATGTCAACACATATCATATTCCGTGCCATAGAGTGCCAGTGGCATTTCTGAGATGTGCATCTCGGTTGAAAGAACGTATACATATGAAAAACACGGTAGAACTCATTGTTGGCTTGCCAGGACTTGTATTTGCAATTTCTGGGCTCAATTGATGAGCGATTAACGTTATGTTTTGATTCAGGTTTGCTGCAATAATTATAACAATGGTCATACTAACAATCATAACAACGCACCAGATAATAATGTACATATTCTATACGTTATACTGTATTAAATAATAATAACATAGACAATCATAGCGCAGCAAAAGAAACGTTATCTCTATTTTTTTCTATTTCCCTGTACATGGATTACGTCCCTTGGACAGACAATGTCAACACGTATCATATTCCGTGCCATAGAGTGCCAGTGGCATTTTCGACGTGTGCAACTCGGTAGAAAGTACGTATACATATGAAAAACCTACGGTGGAACTCATTGTTGGCTTGCCATGACTTGTACTTCCAATGTCAGGGCTCACTTGATAAGCGATTAACGCTGTGTTTTGATTCAGGTTTGTTGCAATAATTATAACATTGGTCATACTAACAATCATAACAGCGCACCAGATAACATTGTACATAGTCTATGCGTACTACTATTATCAATAACAATCATATGGAGAATCAGAGCGCAGCAAAAGCAAAGTTATCTCTATTTTTTTCTATTTCCCCGTACATGGATTACGTCCCTTGGATAGACAAGGTCAACTCATATCATATTCCGTGATATAGAGTGCCAGTGGCATTTCTGAGGTGTGCATCTCGGTTGAAAGTACGTATACATATAAAAAACTTAGGGTGGAACTCATTGTTGGCTTGCCATGACTTGTACTTGCAATTTCTGGGCTCACTTGATAAGCAATTAACGTTGTGTTTTGATTCAGGTTTTCTGCAATAATTATAACAATGGTCATACTGACAATCATAACAGCGCCCCAGATAATATTGTACATATTCTATACGTAATACTTTTATAAATAATAATCATACGGACAATCAGACCGCAGCAAAAGCAACGTTATCTCTATTTGTTCTATTTCCCCGTACATGTATTACGTCCCTTGGACAGACAATGTCAACACATATTTTCCGCGCCATAGAGTGCCAGTGGCATTTCTGACGTGTGCATCTCGGTTGAAAGTACCTATATTTATGACGTGTGCATCTCGGTTGTAAGTACGTATACATATGAACAACTTACGGTGGAATTCATTGTTGACTTGCCATGGTTTGTACTTGCAATTTCTGGTCTCATTTTATAAGCGATTAAAGTCGTGTATTGATTCAGGTTTGCTGCAATAATCATAACAATGGTAATACTAACAATCACAACAACACGCCAGATAATATTGTACTTATTATATACGTACATTACTGTTATCAATAATAATCATATGGACAATCAGAGCGCAGCAAAAGCAACGTTATTTCTATTTCTTTTAATTCACCGTATAGGGATTGCGTCCCTTGGACAGACAATCTCAACACGTGTCATATTCCGTGCCATAATATGTCAGTGGCCTTTCTGACTTGTGTATCTCTGTTGAAAGTACGTATACATATGAAAAACTTACGGTGGAACTCATTGTTGGCTTGCGTTGCATGTACTTGCACTTTCTGGGCTCATTTGATAAGCGATTTACGTTGTGTTTTGATTCAGGTTTCCTGCAATAATTATAACAATGGTCCTACTAACAATCATAACAACGCACCAGATAATATTGTACTTATTCTATACGTAATACTGTTATAAATAATAATCACATGGAAAATCAGAACGCAACAAAAGCAAAGTTATCTCTATTTCTTTTGTTTCTCCGTACACGGATTACGTCCCCTGGACAGACAATGTGAACACGTATCATTCTCCGTGCCATAGGATGCCAGTGGCATTTCTGACATTTGCATCTCTGTTGAAATTACGTATACATATGAAAAACCCAAGGTGGAATTCATTGTTGGCTTGCCATGGGTTGTACTTGCAATTTCTGGGCTCACTTGATAAGCGATTAACGTTGCGTTTTGATTCAGGTTTGCTGTAATAATTATAACAATGGTCATACTAACAATCATAACAACGCACCAGATAAAGTTGAACAGATTCTATACGTAATACTATTATAAATAATAGTCATATGGACAATCAGAGCGCAGCAAAAACAACGTTATCTCTATTTTATTTCCCCGTACACGGATATTTCCCTTGTACAGACAATCTCAACAAATATCATATTCCGTGCATTAGTATGACAGTGGCCCTTCTGACTTGTGCATCTCTGTTGAAAGTACGTATACATATGAAAAACTTACGTTGGAACTCATTTTTGTCTTGCCATGGCTTGTATTTGCAATTTGTGGTCTCTCTTGATAAACGATTAACGTTGTGTTGATCCAATTTTGCTGCAATAATCATAACAATGGTCATACTAACAATCATTAAAACACGCCAGATAATATTGTACATAATATTCTATACGCATTACTATTATAAATAATAAACATATGAACAATCGGAGCACAGCAAAAGCAACGTTATCTCTATTTCTTTTATTTCTCCGTACACGGATTACGTCCCCTGGACAGACAATGTGAACACGTATCATTCTCCGTGCCATAGGATGCCAGTGGCATTTCTGACATTTGCATCTCTGTTGAAATTACGTATACATATGAAAAACCCAAGGTGGAATTCATTGTTGGCTTGCCATGGGTTGTACTTGCAATTTCTGGGCTCACTTGATAAGCGATTAACGTTGCGTTTTGATTCAGGTTTGCTGTAATAATTATAACAATGGTCATACTAACAATCATAACAACGCACCAGATAAAGTTGAACAGATTCTATACGTAATACTATTATAAATAATAGTCATATGGACAATCAGAGCGCAGCAAAAACAACGTTATCTCTATTTTATTTCCCCGTACACGGATATTTCCCTTGTACAGACAATCTCAACAAATATCATATTCCGTGCATTAGTATGACAGTGGCCCTTCTGACTTGTGCATCTCTGTTGAAAGTACGTATACATATGAAAAACTTACGTTGGAACTCATTTTTGTCTTGCCATGGCTTGTATTTGCAATTTGTGGTCTCTCTTGATAAACGATTAACGTTGTGTTGATTCAATTTTGCTGCAATAATCATAACAATGGTCATACTAACAATCATTAAAACACGCCAGATAATATTGTACATAATATTCTATACGCATTACTATTATAAATAATAAACATATGAACAATCGGAGCACAGCAAAAGCAACGTTATCTCTATTTATTCTATTCCACCGTACATCGATTACGTCCCTTGGACAGACAATGTCAACACATATCATATTCCGTGCCATAAAGTACCAATGGCGTTTCTGACGTGTGTATCTCTGTTGAAAGTCTATATACATATGAAAAACTTACGGTGGAACTCATTGTTGGCTTGTCATGGCTTGTACTTGCAATTTCTGGGCTCAATTGATAAGCGATTAACGTTGTGTATTATTTCAGATTTGTTGCAATAATCATAACAATGGTCAAACTAACAATCATAAAATCACGCCAGATAATATTGTACATATTATATACGCATTACTATTATAAATAATAATCATATGGACAAAGGAGCGCAGCAAAAAAGCAACGTTATCTCTATTTCTTCTATAACGTCCCTTGGACAGACAATGTCAACACATATCATATTCCGTCTCATAAAGTGCCAATGGCATTTCTGACGTATGCATCTCTGTTGAAAGCACTTATACATATGAAACAATTACGGTGGAACTCACTGTAGGCTTGCCATTTTTTGTACTTGCAATTTCTGGGCTCACTTGACAAACGATTAACGTTGTGTGTTGATTCAGGTTTGCTGCAATAATCATAAGAATGGTCATATTAACAATCATAATAACATGCCGGATAATGGTATACATATTCTATGTGTAATACTATTATAAATAACAATCACATGGACAGTCTAAGCACAGCAAGAGCAAAGTTTGATCTATTTAAAACTATGTCGCCGTACACAGAGTACGTCCCTTGGACAAACAATGTCAACACGTATCTCTATGCGTTACATAGAGTGACGGTGGCATTTCTAACGTGTGCATCTGCTTTGAATGTACGAATACATATGAAACACTTACGCTGGAAGTCCTTATTGGCTGGATATGGCATGTACACGCAACTTCCAAGCTCACTTGACTTGCCATTAACGCTATTCTCTATTTCTTCTATATCCCCTCACACGGATTACGTCCCTTGAAAAACAATCTCAGCAGGTATCACTCTGCGTATTATAGAGTGACGATGGCATTTCTGATGTTTGGATCTCCGTTGAAAATACGTATACATATGAAACACTTATGCTTAAAGTCATTATTGGATTGCCATTGCATGTACACGCAACTTCCAGGCTCACTTGCCTTGCCATTAACGCTGTGTTTGTGGATGCAGACTTGCTGCAATAATCATAATAATGGTCATACTAACAGTCATAATAACATGCCGGATAACAGTATACATATTCTATGGGTAATAATATTATAAATAATAATCACATAGACAGTCTTAGCGCTGTGAAAGGAACGTTTTCTCTTTTTCTACTATGTTCCCGTACACGGATTACGTCCAATGGACAATCAATGTAAGCACGTATCACTTTGCGTCCCATAAAGTTACGGTGACATTTCTGACGTGTGCATCTGTTGAAAGTACGTATACATATGAATTACTGTTAATGATTTTTATTAAATTTCTATGGGTGAAAGATCGGGATTTCTCAGCCAAACAATACTAGTATTCATTATTGCTAAATAGTATTAGTATACATCATGTCAGTTCCGCATGTTAAATTTAAATTGATTACTATTAATTTATTATTTTGCGGTGTCGTCCACCATGTTTTAATGTCACAGCCCTAGAGTGACGTCACCGTTCGCCAATTGTTTTAATGTCAACCGCCCAATCGCATCATCTCGGTATCAATGTACGTATTTCTTATGGTAAAATCTGATGTCACAGCAAGTTTATAAATATAGACATTAAATTAGTTTTTTACAATCAAGATCAATACGCATAATGCACAGCTGAATCAGTGAACACTTTATTAGAATATGTGTTATGTTTTTTTACATTGTTGAAATGTTGATTTAATGTGCAAAATATGTTTTAGAAATATGAATAATGTTGATTGTTGACCATAACGCGATGCTTTTATCAAAGCTGTTAAAAACATCAAGATTTAAATAGATACTGGTGTTTCGTTAGTTTTATTGTTAAAATTTTGATAATGAGCACAAATGTTTTTGTTGACCATAATGTGTACATGAAAACTGGTTAGAACGTAAATAAACATCTACCTTCTCGTGAAGGTTTCCCTTTAATGTTCCCATCAGTTAATAATCACTTTATGCAAACAAAACTAGCCGTACTATTTCAATCACAGAAATAGTAAGACCTCGGTCTGAGGGTGTCTCGCCCACCGCGGTAAACCGGATAGGAAATATTTTATTAAATTTGTGCTTAAACGATGTTTATAAGATAACACTTCATATGACCAAGTATCAAACAAATACAAGTGAGGGAATCATAAGAAGTTAAATTACTGAGGCTAAGTGGTTCACCCAGGGTGTAGTTTTCGAAAAATAATGCAAAACATGAACTTGACCTTGGTATTTTTTGTCGTTCAGCGATGTCCACCAACAAAACATATGACCAAGTATCAAAGACATAAAGTGAGACAATCACATAAAGTTAACTGAGGTTAAGTTACCTATCCCCAAGGTTACGTTTGGGGAAAAATAATATGACCTTGACCTCGGTATTGTTGGCATTCAGTGATGTCCACCAATGCCAACAATACATATGACCAAATATCAAAGTAACTAATGTTATCAGAAGCAGACACGAATGCCCCGCCAAAGGGTTATCGGTTGCTTACAAAAAGTAGTAACAAAATTTGAATAAACTTTCACCATTTGAATAAATTTTGTAAAGGACCAAATGCAAAATATTAAACTTCTGGCTCTTGTAGTTTCAGAGAAGAAGATTTTTTCCTATATAAATCTATGTAAAACTGTGACGCCCGGGACGGGGCCAAAATTGACCCCAGGGTCACCATTTGAAAAAACTTGGTAGAAGACCATAAGCTTATAACAAATACAAAATATTAAACCTCTGTCTTTTGCAGTTTCAGAGAAGAAGATTTTTAAAAGTTTTTCCCTATACAAGTCTAGGTAAAACATGTGACCCCTGGGGCGGGGCCGAATGTGATTCCAGGATCACCATTTAAACAAACTTGGTAAAGGACCATAAGCTTATAGTAAATGCAAAATATTAAACCTCTGGCTCTTGTAGTTTCAGAGAAGATTTTAAAATCTAAATCGTATGTAAAACTGTGACGCCTGGGACGGGGCCAAATTTGGCCCCAGGGTCACCAGTTGAACAAACTTTGATAGAGGACCATTAAATTGCTGTCATACAGATGTAAGTGTGTAGGAAGTTTGGAAACTGTATGGCTTTTGGTATCTGAGAAACTGAGTTAATACAAAACTTGAATGTAAAACTTAAGGTAAATTAACAAAGTGCCAAAGGTAGTTCAATGTAAGTATGTATTAAGGGACACACGGCAATGTTGTTGTTGTTTAAAACTCACGGCGTCCCGTTAGCTTTTCTGCAAAACTTGCATTTGTTCAATCATTAATATTAATTATAAGAATAGCTTAAAGCAAACTGTTTTTGTTTATCATTAAATGTTGACTATTTTTAACCAATAATACATTTAAACATATGGTAGAATAGGAAAACTCAATACTGTATTTAATAATATGCAAGCAGATTCAAAGTCAAAATGATACTAGATAAATAAATAGACACCGATTTCAATGCAAAATAAACAAATCAAGATTGCCGTTTGTCCCTTTAAGTTTAAAAACTGTACGACTTTTGATATCTGAGAAATTGACTTAATAAAAAACTTGAATGTAAAAACGGGATGTACGGACGTACGGTACGGACGGTCAAGGTAATTCATATTGACCTACTTTTCACTGAAACATTCCGCCGTCATGTAGTTATAAACATTTGTACATTTTGAAAGCTGTAAGGCGTCTGGTGTTGAAGAAATGGACTAAATAAAAAAATTGAATGTATCAAACATGAAAGTAAAATTTTAATGTAAATTAACAAAGTGTAAAAAGTAGGTCAAGGTCATTTATATCGACCTGATTTGGGTAGGAACATATTGCTGCCATATAGATGTTGGTGTGTATGAAGTTTGAAAACTGAACGGCTTTTGGTATCTGAGAAATTGACTTAATAAAAAACAAGAGCTGTCGGAGAACAGCGCAGCTCGACTATTCGATTTTTCGGAGAATAATAAATTTATAGCTAGTATATACCATCAGAAAACAAGGCTACAACAATGTGGGGTGGGGTTGGGAGCAAAACATAACTATGTGTAAAAATTGACCAAAACTACACAGAAATATGAAAAAAAAACAAATGAGTTTTGAGTGGGGTGCGGGGTGGGGGTGGGAGAGAGGCGGTGGTGGATGGTGGGGGAAGTGGGGGTGGTGAGGGCAACATATATGTGTAAGAAGCTATGTAATAATTCACCAAAACAACACAAAAATATGAAGAAAAAAAAATAAAGAAAAAACGAGTTTGAGTGGGGATGGGGTAGAGGCGTGGGGTGGGGAGGGCAACATGTGTAAGAATTGACTAAAACAACAAAGAAATATATAAAAAAAAATCAAAAAAAATCAAGTGGGGCGGAGTGAGAGGCGGGGGTGGTGGGTGGCTGGGTGGTGGGGGGGGGGGGGGGGGGGGTGCAACATATATGTGTAAGAATTGACAAAAGCAACACAGAAATATGTAAAAATATATATATATATATTTTCAAGTGCGGGTGGGGTGGGGGGAGCGAGGGGGGAGGCGGGAGTGAGTTGGGGGCTGGGGGGAGGGTGCAACATATATGTGTAAGAATTGACTAAAACAACAAAGAAATATGTAAAAAAAAAAAAAAAAGTTTCAAGTGTGTGTGTGTTGTGGGGGGGAGGGGGTGAGAGGCGGGGGTGGGGGTTGGGGGACGGGAAGTTTGCAACATATATCTGTAAGAAATTTCTAAAACAACACAGAAATATGTAAAGAAAACAACAACAAAATTAGATTTGGGTGGAAGGGAGCGGGGATGAGAGGCGGGAGTGGGGGGGGGGGGGGCGGGGGGGGGGGACAACATAATTTTATGTGTGTAAGAATTGACTAAAACAATAAAGAAATATGTAAAAAAAAAAAAAAAAAAAGTTCCAAGTGTAGTGGGGGTGGGGGGGGGGGGTGATGGGATGAGAGGCGGGAGTGCGTTGGGGGTTTGGGGGTGGGGGCAACATCTGTGTGTAAGAATTGACAAAAGCTCACAGAAATATGTAAAAAAAAAAAAAAAATCAAGTCTGGGGCGGGGTTGGGTGGGGGGGTGGTGATGGGGTGAGAGGGGCGGGGAGGGTTGCAACATATATGTGTAAGAATTGACTAAAACAACACAGAAATATGTTAAAAAAAAAAAGCTGTGGAGGGGAGTGGGCGCGGGGGTAGATGGGAGGGAGGGAGCCCATGACCCAATATGGGTGAAGTAATAAGATGCATAATGCTATAACAAATCCCAAACCAAAATTATAGATATATACATGCTTACATGCAAACCTAGATCTGCATTTATTGCACATTTTATGGGCCATCACAATTTGGGTTCCATGGGAGCCCAGAATTTGCAGAAGACAAAATTACTTATCCAACCCTTTACAACATACTATAAGGAAACCAAACGCAAAATTTGATGTGAAACAGATATATTTTAAGGGCTATCAGATTTTGGGTTCCATGGGAGCCCAGGGGTTACAGGAACCAAAATTACTTAAGCAGCCCTTACGATAATGCTATAAGGAAGCTAATGGCCAAATTTGGTTGCGCTAGGGTAAGAATTGTAAGAGATATAGACTTGTAAACACAGCTTACACGCAAAATTTGATGTGAAACAGACATATTTTAAGGGCTATCAGATTTTGGGTTCCATGGGAGCCTAGGGGTTACAGGAACCAAAATTACTTAAGCAGCCCTTACGATAATGCTATAAGGAAGCTAATGGCCAAATTTGGTTGTGCTAGGGTAAGAATTGTAAGAGATATAGACTTGTAAACACAGCTTACACGCAAAATTTGATGTGAAATGGGGCACATTTTATGGGCTATCATAATTTGTGTTCCATGGGAGCCCAGGGGTTACAGGAACCAAAATTGCTTATGCAGCCCTTAAGATAATGCTACAAGGAAGCCCATGAACAAATTTGGTTGTGGTAGGATAAGAAATGTAAGAGATATAGACTTGTAAACACAGCTTACACGCAAACCTTGATGTGGGACGCCGACGCCGACGCCAACGCCGACGCCGACGCCGACCCCGGGGTGATTACATAAGCTCTCTTATTCTTCGAATAGTCGAGCTAACAATGTAAAAACGGGACGTACGGACGTGACGTGCGGACGTGACGTACGGATGTGACGTACGTCCGGACGGACAAGGGTAAGACTATATGCCCGCATCACTTTCGTGGTGGGGCATAAAAAATTAACTGAGATTAACTTACCTAACCAAAAGATGTTTAGCGAAAATAACGCAAAACATGACCTTGACCTTGGTATTTTTTGTCATTCAACGATGTCCACCAATGCCAGCAATACATATAAACAAGAATCAAAGACATAAAGTGATGCAATCACATAAGTTGACTGAGGTTATGTTACCTAAACAAGGTTAGGTTTGGGAAAATAACGCAAAATATGACCTTGACCTTGGTATTTTTTGGCGTTCAGTGATGTACACTAATACCAACAATACATATGACCAAGTATCAAAGACAATGAGGCAATCAGATACCATTAACTGAGGTTGTTACCTAACCAAGGTTAAGTTACCTAACCAAGGTTAATTTTTGGGAAAATAACGAAACATATGACCTTGACCTTGGTAATTTTGGCATGACGTGATGTCCCTTGACCCAACAAAGCATCTGACAAAGTTTCAGAAACATTCGAGCAGCGGTTGTTGAGATATAGTGGATTTAAGATGTGGCCGCAGACACCGCCGGAAAGGTGACTGCTACCCACTATCATGGGTGAGACAACAATTAGACTGATAACGGGGCCTAGATTATTAGTTATTGGGTTTGTTACTGTCCCTCTACAGAAATATTTCTGTAGGGGGTGAGACAAAAATTAGACTGATAACGGGGCCTAGATTATCAGTTATTGGGTTTGTTACTGTCCCTCTACAGACATATTTCTGTAGGGGGTCAGTAACAAGCCCAATAACAGATTTATTGCATCGAGCACTTTTTTTAAGGCAAACGCCGATATTTAACCCATTTTAATGGAGCGTCAACGTCATTGAGACGTTCGCGCAATTTGACGTCATGACGTTGACATCACGACCTGTACAGTTTGAAAACATTATTAAATTTACTTATTATGTTTGTTACTAACGCCTTAAAGAACTATTTGAAAATGATTTAAACTTTGAATCGGAACTGTAGTCCATATTGTTTTAGTGACCCTCTATGAAATCTACTGACCCACTATAGAATAATAGAGGGTCACCATGTGACCGCTCTAATCCAATGAAATTCTAGGATTTTATGCGAGGTGCAATAAAAAAGCAAATGCACTGTGGATATGAAACAAATTATGAAGGCTTTATTCGTATTTGGACTGACACCCATATTGCTTCCACAATGCTTGCAATAATGTGAGATCAAATTCAGCATATTAAAGAAATAGAACATCGTTTACGGTGAATTATCGTGTAATATATCACTTTGGGCTCATTAAATTAGTGTTTACAATTGAACGACTGCCACAGTAATATATTACACGATTATTTCACCGTAAGCGGTGTTCTATTTGTCTTCTAATACCCCTAAAATGCGATAATAATGCGCACAACTGAAAAGCATGTGACGTCACATAACGTAGAAGCGACGTCAGATGTTCCAGTGATTTATCGTTGAATATTAATAACGAGATCTTTTAAACTAGGCTGATAGTGCGGGTATATTATAATAAAGAATAAACAAGTTTTTGCTTAATGAAGAAAGCATCGAATATGAGTCAGTATTGTGTTACATTAGTAGCAGTTTATTGTCGAAAATCTTTCGCAAAATATCCCTTTTAAAATATCTGACCCTTTACGTCGAACCCATTGAATAAATTGTACATGTATATCCAAAAAAAACAATAATCGTTTGTGCTAAACAAATTAAGCAAAGGTTGAGACAACGAGCACAAACCATTCAATTTACAATTCCCCTTAAAGTATGACCTTCGATGTACATCCGCTGGTACAGTTGAAGGATCATATTACCTTGAATTTAGAACATTTTTTCCAAAGATTTTTATTTTTGTATTCAAATGCAGTTGCCTCTTTTCATATTGATCAATGAGATTGTTTATGTTGTATTCTGAATCATGCGCACTAGATATTTCGTTTCCTCATCCGGTAAAACATTTACACTCTCTCGATGTCTGCTAGGCAATATAACGCAAAACAAACTTGCCTCCGTCATTATTTATAACTTCCCGTTACAACCTTACCTCAAAGTTACACGGGGCGTCCGTGGCCGAGTGGTTAGAGTCTCTGACTTGCAATCACTTACCCCTCACCGCTGTAGGTTCGATCCTTCAGGGGCCTAGGAATCTGTATGTGAGGAAGCTATCCAGCTGGCTTGCGGAACGTCGGTGGTTCTACCCAGGTGCCCGCCCGTGCACGAAAATTGCCCGGAGGGGCACCTGGGGTCTTCCTCCACCAGTGGAAGCTGGAAAGTCGCCATATGACCTCAGTTGTTGGTTCTACTATTAAATCCAATTCAATTCAATTCAAAGTTACACCAAAACTTTTGAGTAAAATGTGACAGTTGGTATATTTATGTTTTAATTAGTAAATATGCAATTTGTCAACATCACAAAAGCAGGTTATTCGGTATTATTTAATTGGAGATGACGATAACTACATTTCGCGCAGACGACGGGCCCAAATTGGGGTATATGTAACACTTGTTACTGAGAATAGAAACACTGTAGACCACAAATTATTTAGGCAAATGGGTAAGCTTCTCTTCTGGTAAAAATAGTTGTGAAATAACTATTTTGTGAAATAACTATTTTTGATTTAGATATATTCAAGAACCTATACAAATATGACGACATCTTGTACACAGCCAGTATATACTGAGTAGATCTAGATCTATTCTGTTACAAACTAGAATTAAATAAACAAGAGATGTCGGAGAACCGCGCAGCTCGACTATTCGATTTTTCAGAGAATAATAAATTATATAGCTAGTATATACCATCAGAAAACAAGGCTAAAACAATGTGGTGTAGGGTTGGGGACGCAACATAGCTATGTGTAAGAATTGACCAAAACTACACAGAAATATGTAACAAAATAAAATAAAATAAAAAAACGAGTTTTGAGTTGGGGAGGGGGTGGGGGAGAGGCGGGGGTGAGTGGTTGGGAGAGTGGGGGTGGTTAGGGCAACATATATGTGTAAAAAGCTATGTAAGAATTCACCAAAACAACACAAAAAAAAGAAAAAAAGAATTTCGAGTGTGTGTGTGGCGGGGGTGGGGGAGAGGTCCGGTGGGGAGGGACCAACATATATGTGTAAGAATGTATGTGTAAGAATTGACCAAAACAACACAGAAATATGTAAAAAAAAATATATATATATATATTCTAGTTTCGAGTGTGTGGGGGTGGGTGGGTGGTGGGGCTGGGGGGGGGGGGGGGGGGGGGGGGGTCAAACCTTGTTACGAGCTACAACACGTTGTTTGTTGAAGCATACCAAGTCATATTGTATGCCGCAATCGAGTATTATGAAACTTTGAGGTAAGGTTGTAACAACAGGAAGTTGTAAAAAATGGCGCGGAGGCAAGTTGATGTTTATTTCGTTAGATATTGCTCAAAATACCAATAAATGTTTTACCGGATGAGGAAAATATCTAGTGAGCACGATTTAGAATTCAACATAAACAATCTCATTGATCAATATGAAAAGAGACCACCTAAGGGGTAATTTCATTCTGGACGAATTCTAAAGCTGGTCGAATTACTTAAGACGTTGCCCTAAGCGCATTCACTAATATAACATTACCAAACCAAAGTGTACGCGCCCACCGGTGAAGCTTGAGAATGTTCTCTTGCAACTCGAGTGTTTACACCGGAACACAATGGTTTGCCATTTGTTCGCGCATGCGCCGTAACACCTTTTCTAGATCTCCACGTTTTTATATCCACATTTTCTAGATCACCACCAAATAGTTGAAAGTTCATCGTATTCCGGGGATAAAACCACCTAAACAAGTACAAACAATTGTTAGGACAAGATATCCTAAGCAATCAGGCCGAGATTTCACTGAAAAAGTGCGTTGTTTTCCACATTGCCACAAGCAGTACTGCGAACTCCACAAGTTGGCATAACAGTCAACACCGATGGGTGATCACTTTCAGTGTAAATTTCTCACAGAAACATTGACTCATATTTTGACACCAGTAAAAAGTGTTCTTACCTGTCCATGGTATCGCCTTGTCAAGGATTCGGTCTTCACCAACGTTTATCAACCACAATGTATCAACAATACGCGTCCTTTCGGAATGGCGTCTGCTTCAAAAGGCTTCAGACCAGTCGGATTCCTCAGACGGAATCACATGATGCCTGGCCTAGGTCACGTGGGTTCATTTGGTGGGTAACAGCTGGTTAACCAAAACATCCCGGAAAAGGTCGCAAGATCACGTCGAGGTTCCAAAGGACATTCCAAATAATCACTACAGAGAAAATAATTGTTCTTTATGTAATATAGCAATCCATATATGGTTGGCGGGAAGATGTTGGCCCAACATCAGCAGACCAACGTCCTGCCAATGTCTGTATTGCTTACGTTGGCCCAACAATGGCCCAACAAATACGCACCGACGTTACGTTTACAACGTAGGTTTTGGTCCGGTTAAAAAGGATAGCCTATCCTTTTTTAGTAATGTGTAGTTTTATGCAATACAAATTTAAAATTTTGAAAACTGTAGAGAAATTATTTTATTGAATGAAACTCTATTTTCAGATGCAAAAGCGGATGAACAGACGTCCGACTAACGGACATCTTTATGTTGAGATTGTCGCTAAAATGATTTGACAAAAATGTTCTCTACAAGGTCAAACAAATGGGATATAATAATAAAATAAATATTTCAACCCAGCGTTTACTCCATCTAGCACGAGATGGCGGCATCATTATGGCCCCATGTTTGTTACTTCTGTGAATTCACCTAGAAAAGAAAACATATCTTAGTTAACTACTTGGCCATGTGACGAGCCGTTAGAGTGGTGGAGTGTATGTCGAAACTGCTCCGCATTTGTATATAAGCAGAACGTGAGAAAATGTTGTTTGGTAAAACTAAGATTCTTACGCTATTGAACGGGGACCTAATCGTTTACCTTTTCCTAACAGGCAATATCATTTATCCTACATACATGTACGCCCTATTGATCACATCATCAGACTGTGGTTGAAGCTAGATCTAGTCCTAAGAACTGTGAAGGAGACAGATATATAAAAAAATCAGTTCGTAACTTCAGCAGAAAGTGATATCAAAAATGAAATATCATATAAATATGTATATCTTACTGAGACCGGATTGACAGGTATAATGGACACATGTACATCGTTAGTCATTCGTTTAGCTTCATCAAATATGAAACTGCCGTCTTTCTTCTTCAAAGTGGTCGAGGGAACGAGGGATAGGAGCCGACTTTACCATGAGGGAGGATTCTAGCTCAAATTAGACATGAACACCAAAGTTGACAAATAATGTTGGTACTGTTAATTACAAACTGTAGATGAATTACTGACAAATAACGGCAACCTTGTGTTGTAATGCAAAAGCGAACAATATACACATTTTTTCCACTCTAAAACGACAAACGAACGGAACAACCTAGACGATATTATAATGTGCTACAGATCAGATGAGAGCTTCAAGGCATCTTTCTCAGTGGTTATATACACTCTCTACCCGATGTGATTTTGCCAAACCGGAGTTAAGGCTATTTGTGACTTAAAGACGGACCTTACCCGAATCATTAAACTGTAAAACATGGACCAGGTTCGGTGTTAGTGAGATCTAGTAATGTGTAATACTCAAGTAGATAAATCATTGTATGAAGTTGGACATTGTATAGCTATCGGTGACTTAATGGCACAACTGAGAATGAAACAAAGTGTTTTACGTTCCGTTAATACACCGTATTATGTTACACTGGGACAGTAACTGTTACATCAGATGGAGATGAGATGGGGGAGGATATTTCCTATCAGACATGCCTCTGCCAGGGGATGAACCCTCACCAAATGAGAAACATTAACCAGAATCAACAAGTCTTAACCAGCATCACCGATGTAACAATTAGTTCAAAGTATGTGTAGCTTCCACATGTTGACCCCTTAGCTACCCAACCCCACCCACCCCTCCCACACACAGCAACCTCTTCAAGTTTAGCATGTAAAATATCAATTGCGTTGTTGTGTTACGTTGGTGTGTCATTATGTAAGACACTTATTCCCAGCCTCGTCTGTCGGATGGCGACGTAAATGAATGACAATGACACCCGAGTGAACGATAATGTATAATACACCGGGTGAATTATATATATGTAACGATGGTTTTTAAAATGATTTATTCAATGAAATGAAAATTAAATCTTCCGGTAGGTTGTTTGTTAAATATTTACTCTGTAAGACTATACTTCACATGTTCATGGAATACAGAAGCGTCTGACTTCGAGTAAACAGTAACTTACTATCACAGAAAGCTCTAATTAAACAATATAAAATATGCTTTAAATGATTTAAACATGTTATTGCCCTATATGTACAAGTACAATACAATCGCGTCGGGCCACAAGTGCTACCCACATGAGTTACGGCACTTCACATAAGTTTTAAATCGAATCAGTCTTTAACAACTTGAAGAACTGTGGGACAGTTTGTTTGTTTTGTTTGTTTTGTTTGTTTGTTTGTTCGTATGGTGTTTTACGTCGTTTTCAACACATGTAAGGTTATATATGACGGTCGTTTTTTTGTGTGGAGGCAGACAACCCACTTTTCCTGGGTAGAACCACTACTGTACACCTCCCGCCATCCGTAAGAAATTGTGGGACAGGGTGACAAATCATATCAGCAGCCTGCAGAATGGTTGGACAAAGCCAACTGTCAATGTTTTGTTAAAAGTCTGTAGAATTGTGGGATTTGTTAGCTAATCATATTAGCAGCATGAAGAATGGTGGAATAGAGTGGGAAATCCATGGTTTATTAACAGTGTGTAGTATTCTGGGACAGGGTAGTCAATCATATAAACAGATTGTATAATGGTGGGACAGAGCCAGCACTCCAAGATGTGTAAAAAGTTTGTAGAACTGTGAGACAGGGTAGCTAATCTTATTACCAGCCTGAAGAATGGTGGGACAGATCCGGCACTCCATGTTTTGTTAACAGTCTGCTGAATTGTGGGACAGGGTAGCAAATTATACGTGCAGCCTGCATAATAGTAGGGAAGATCAGGAACTCCATGTTTTGTTAATAGTTTGTAGAATGGTGATATATTGTAGCAAATCATATCAGCAACCTGTATAATGGTGGGACAAAGACAGATAAAAATATCGGACAGAGAAAGCAGCATTCAAGGACGACAATCAACCACAAAACACAAAAACAAACACGCAAACAGACAAACGGGAAGGCAAAAGTAAAAATGCAAGCGACATCACAAACACAAAAGGGTTGACAATAGGGCTACCGCCTTTTTAACGGTCAGTGGCAACAAAGGCCACTAAACCGGTTCTAGGGTGCACCAAACCTCACACTTATCCTACTGTCACCCTATTAAAACAGGACAGTGTAAATAAAGAAATACCCGCTATAATCTAATATCTAACCAACAAGGCAGCATCAACAGGCAATATAAGTAAAACACAAATATGCTCGTGTAAATATAATACAAAAAAAACAATAGTCTAGAAAGCCACAATGAAGGTACTCAATGACTTGGCAGAAGCCAGAGCAACAAGAGAATAAACCATTAAGGGCACGACAGGAAAGATCATAGACAAACATCAAACGCCACCGTCCCAATGGGCTTTAGGTAGGCGTCATCATAGGGTCCACATCCTGTCTGAATAGTGGAACAGTGGAACAAATCATATAAACAGCCTGTATTCTGTTGGGACAGAGCCGGCAATCCATGTTTTATTACCAGCTTGACGAATTGTGGGACAGGGTGGCAAGTCATATTAGCAGCCTGTAGAATGGTTCGACACAGGTAACACTCCATGTTTTGTGAACAGTCTGTAGAATTGTGGGGCAGTGTAGCTAGTCATATTAGCAGCCTGCAGAATAGTAGATCAGAGTGGAAAATCCGTGTTACGTTAACAGTGTGAAAATGTAGGACAGGGTAGCTAATCATATTAGCAGCCTGTAAAATGGTGGAATAGAGCGGGAAATCCATGTTTTGTTAACAATATATAGAATGTTGGGACAGGGTAGCAAATAATAGTAACTGTTGGAAATCCATGTTTTGTTAACAGTCTGTAGAATTGTGGGACTGGGTAGCTAATCATATTAGTATCCTGTAGAATGATGGAATATAGTGGGAAAGCCATGTTTTGTTAACAGTCTGTAGAATCGTGGGACTGGGTAGCTAATCATATTAGTATCCTGTAGAATGATGGAATATAGTGGAGAATATTGGAACAGGGTAGCAAATTGTTTTAGCAGCATGTAGAAAAATGTGACAAAATTAGCACTCCACATTTTGGTAAAGGCGAGTGTAGCAAATCATATTTGCAGCCTGTATAATGTTAGGACAGATCAGGCACTCCATATTTTGTCAACAGACTGTAGAATTAAAAGTAGATATAAAAATCGAACAGGAAAAGTTGCATTCAAGGACGACATTCAACCACAAACAAACAAAGAAACAACGAACAACTATAAATAATATTAGCAACAGTTTGTAGAACTGTGGGTCAGGGTAGCAAACCATCTTAGCAGCCTGTATAATGGTTGGATAGGAAAGGAAATCATATTTACAGCATGAACAATAGTGGGACAGAGCCCGCACTACGTGTTTCGTTAACAACATGTAGAAATGTTTGACAGGGAAGAAAATCACATTTGCAGCCTATATAATGGTTGGACAGAGCCGACATTCCATGGGTTTTTTAACAGTCAATGTATAATGTGGAACAGGGTAGCTAGTCATATTAGCAGTCTGTAGAATGGTGGAACAAAGTGGGAACTCCATGTTTTGTCAACAGGCTGTAGAATTGTGGGACAGTGTAGCAAATCATGTAAGCAGCCTGTAGAATGGGGTGACAGAGCCATTATTCCATGTTTTCCGAAACTGTCTGTAGATTTATGGGACATGATAAAAAATCATATTAGCAGCCTGTGTAATGGTGGGACAGAGTCAGTATTCCATGTTTTGTTAAAAGCCTGTAGAATTGACAGGGTAGCAAATCATATGAGCAGCCTGTAAGATGGTGGTAGAGGGCTGGCACTCCAAGCTTTGCTAAAATTCTGTAGAATGGTGGGACAGGTTAGCGATTCATATTATCAGCCTATATAATGGTGGGACAGAGCGAGTACTCCTTGTTTTGTTGACAGCATGTAGAATTGTGGGACAGGGTAGGAAATCATATTAGCAGCAAATAGAATAGTGGGACAGAGCCGGCACTCCGTGTATTGTTGACAGCACATTGTATTGTGCGTCAGGGTAGCAAATCATGTAAGCAGCATGTGGAATTGTAGGAAAGTGTAGGACATCATATTTGCAGCCTGTATAATGGTGGGTCAGAGCCGTCACTCTGTAGAATGGCGGGAAAGGGTAGCACATCATATAAGCAGCTTATTAAATAAGAACAGAGCCGGCACTCCATGTTTTGTTAACAGCCTGTTTATTGGTGGGGCATAATGAGGCTGTAAAAGTCTGTAGAATAGTGATACAGGGCGTATAGCCTGTACATAGCCTGTATATTGATGGGAAAGGGCTGGCACTCCATGAATTGTTAACTGCCTGTAGAATGGTAGGACATATTGGGCACTTCATGTTAACAGTCTGTAGAATAGTGGGACAGGTTGCACACTCCATCTTAACACTATGTAAAATGGTGAGAGGTGGCAGGGTACTGTATGTATTGTTAACACCCTGTAGAAGGGTAGGACAGGACAGTCACTCCATGGTAATAGCCTGTATATTGATGGGACAGGGCTGGCACTCCATGTATTGCTACCTTGTAGATTGGTATATTGTCATATTGGGGATTTCATGTTAACTTCCTGTAGAAAGTTGGGACATATTGAGCACTTCATGTTAAGTCTTTGCAACAGTGGGATATATTGGGCACTTGATGGGCACTTATTATTAGGGTAGGAGATCCATATTAACAGTCTATATAATGGTACAATTTATATAATCAAAGGCTTAGCAGCATGCTTTTGAAGTTTTTAATGATGTCGGTAATTAAACAGTTTGGATATGACTTGTATGACGTTTGTTTAGAGCTGTGTGCCGACCGTAAAATGTCTCACCGACTGCAGATCACAATAGTGTTATTATTTACTGGTCCTTTGGGATCATCAAGCCCATTCTGTGTTACTTAAAGTAGAATATCGCTTAAGCCGTGCTAGGAGGCGTAAGAGGTGTTGCATCTTATAATTACCTTCATGAACAGACTCAATAAAATCCAGTCTGCTTCTTTTCTCTCTTGTTTGTGTTTGTAGCTTTCAATGGATCACCTTTTCAGTATTTATTGAAACAAACTATACAGACGTGGAAAATGAATGTTTGTTACAGTGAGATGGATGGATAGCGAAAACTAAAGTAGTCTTATTCTGTACTATTGATTTGATGAATATTGAGTTCTGCTCAACCCGGGGCTAGGGTGCGTGAACGGTAGCAAGCATATTTCACATATTACCGTTCATGAACAGTCTCACTCAAATTGAGACTGCAATATTTCGTATTTATCGTGCTCGGCCGTTTCCACAGGTCCACTCTCATACTCTTTTGTTAGCGTGAATTTGATTAAATTAATGTTCTTTTTATAAAAAGTTTACTTAATACTATTTAGCTTTAATATTTATTTCTCATTTATGCTAAATACCATTAATTATCAGTATTCACAAAATCAACGTTTATACTCATGTAAGTTGTTAACTAAACTTTTCATAAGAAGTCAAACAAATGTTACAACATGTAATAAAAGTCCACATGTATTAAGCGACCATTTCTGGTCTTTCCCCTGAGCGGTCTCTTAAACCCGGTCTGACTGCCCATAGAATGGTAAGACAGTGCAGGCAATCCAAG
Organism: Cyrtodaria siliqua; assembly: GCA_037043455.1. Taxonomy (NCBI): domain Eukaryota; kingdom Metazoa; phylum Mollusca; class Bivalvia; order Adapedonta; family Hiatellidae; genus Cyrtodaria; species Cyrtodaria siliqua. The sequence goes on along the minus strand of JAWPHD010005766.1, from coordinate 66,118 downwards.
TATTCTTAACAGCCTGTAGAATGGTGGTACATACTGCACACTTCATGTAAACAATATGTAGAATGGTAAGACAGTGTAGTAGTCCGGGTTAATGGCCTGATTGAATGGTAAGAATGGCAGGGACAGGGACATTGTTATCACCCTGTAGAATGGCCGGAAAGGGCGGGCACTCCACCTATTGTTAACAGCCTGTAGAATAGTAAGACAGGGCAGGCACTCTGTGCATTGGTAACAGTCTGTAGAATTTTAAGACAGGTCAGGCACACTGTGTATTCTTAACAGCATGTAGAATAGTAAGACAGGGCAGGCACTCTGTGTATTGTTAACAGCCTGTAGAATAGTAAGACAGGGCAGGCACTCTGTGTATTGTTAACAGCCTGTAGAATAGTAAGACAGGGCAGGCACTCTGTGTATTGTTAACAGCCTGTAGAATAGTAAGACAGGGCAGGCACTCTGTGTATTGTTAACAGCCTGTAGAATAGTAAGACAGGGCAGGCACTCTGTGTATTGTTAACAGCCTGTAGAATAGTAAGACAGGGCAGGCACTCTGTGTATTCTTAACAGCATGTAGAATAGTAAGACAGGGCAGGCACTCTGTGTATTGTTGAAAGCCTGTAAAATGGTGAACATATTGGACACTCCGTGTAAACAGCCTGCAGAATGGTGAAACAGGGTTGGCAATCCAAGATAACTACCAATAGAATGTTGAGACAGTTGGTACTCCAAGTAAACAGCCTGTAGAATGGCCGGAAAGGACGGGCCCTCCGTGTATTATTAACAGCCAGTAAAATGGCGGAACATATTGGACACTTCATGTTTATAAAATGTACAATGGTAAGACATGGTGGGAGATCCAGGTAAACAGCCTATTTGAATGGTAAGAAGTGCACGCACTCCATGTATTGTTAACAGGCTATAAAGTGATAGGACACGGCAGACACTACAGCCTGTAGAATGATGAGATGGGATGGACACTCCATCTATTTATCAATGTCTGTAGAATAGTGAGACAGGACGGGCACTCCATCTGAACAGCCTGAAGAATGCTTTAAGAAAAACAGTAATATGCTATGGTAGTGTGAATGCTTTTGTAAAAAAATACCAGATATTTTTTATATCAAATTTAATCTTAGGATATTTCATTATGAATTATTTTATATTAAATTACAAAGACATATAAACTGAAGATGAATATATCAGTTTGATTAACATTTTGACTACAGTTATGGACATTACCTTTTAAGGACATTGCAATGTAAGCGCGCAAGAGAAGCTTCCACATTTAGTCCACATTTTAAATCCCAGTTTTATTCTAAACTCTGATCATTCCAAATTTCATAACCATTGATAATATTCTAACATTGTCACATTGTCACTTGATGCAATATGTAATTTTAAATATATGTTTAAGTGTAAAATAAACAAAATTAAATTTAGACTGAAAACCTAAACTATTGACACCATTTTAACAAAATATAAATGGCAATATAAATGTAATTCAAACGTTGTTCTAATCATCTAGCAACATCAAATATTGCAAGACAGAATTACAATATTTACTTAAAATGTATCGCTTATCCAAATTTACAATATTGAGATATATAACAGCTGGTGTTATGGAATTATTTCAACATTGATGCAAAATAAATGTTATTAACACTTTTAATTCAAGTCTAATAATGACAAATGATGTCTTGCAAAATGGAATTTACAATAATGAGCTAAGAAAACAGCATTTATTTAATTTTGAAAAAGGTATTCTGTTATGAAATCATTTTAACATTGTTAGCTGATGAAATACAAATGCTATTCATAATCCTTATTCAAGCTAAGAATGAAAAATATATTGCTAAATTGTTGATCAACAGAATTTACACCATTAACTGATAAAACAGCATATTTTTAATGTATAAGAAGTTATGCTGCTATGGAATTAATTTTACATTGTCAATAGATGCAAAATGAACGTTATTGAAACTATTTATTCTAGTCTGGCAATGACAAATGTATTGCTAAATGGAGTATACAAATTGTGTTAAGAAAACAGCATTTGTTATTTACAAGAAGTCATGCTGGACTCATTTTAACATTGTCAATTGGTTCAGTATAATGAATGTAGTTTAACATTCAAGACATGAATACATATTGCTACATAGAATTTATCATGCTGACTTAAAGGGAAACACGCCACTCTTGAAATAGTTATCACGCATCAGAATTAGCACCTATATTTATTTATCTACTTACACACAATTAAATAAAAGGTAACAAAAATTAGAGTTTTAAACATTTGTTATTCTGCCCTTGCATTAAATATGTTTTTGGTGCATTATAATCAACAGTAAGCAACATGCAAACACAAGTTGCTTTGAACAGTTCAAATGGCCATTATGAATGATTTGCAAAAATGCCAGGATGCCACAATTTTTAACGAAAAACAAGATTGCCTCCTGTTCCTTTAAGAAAAAAATGCGTTTGTTAATTTTAACAATTAATGCTGCCGGGGAATTATTGTAAATTAATGCAATATGAATGTTTTTCAATTTCTTTATTCATGTCTGGCAATAACTAATGTATTGCTCAACAGAATTTACAACATTCAGCTAAGAAAATAGCATTTTTCTATTCATAAGAAGTTAATTATGCAGGTACTGAAATCATTTTAACATTGTCAATTGATATAATACGAACGTGTACAATAATTTAGCAAAGACAACAACATGTGTTTCATTTACAAGCAGTTATGCTGTTTTGGAATCATATAACATTGTTAAGTGATGAAGTACAATGTAATTCGAATCTTAAATATAGTTTAGCAACTACAAATGTATTGCTAAACAGAATACTGAAATAAGAAAACAGCATGTTTGTATTTATAAGCATTTAATTTATATACTTCTATTGGAATTATTTTAACATTGTGAATTGATACAATATGAAGGCAATTGAATTTAATTTAACTTGCAAGAAGTCATGTTGTTATGGAATCGTTTTAACATTGTCAATTGATGCAACAAAGTTATTCAAGATCTTTATTTAAATCTAGCAGTAATACAGTGATGTGTTGCTTAACAGAAATTATAATGTTGAAAACAGCATTTGCGTGTATTTATTAATTGTCAATTGATACAATAAGAATGCTTACAATACTCTATATAAGAAAACAACATGTTTTCCATTTATAAGCAGTTGTGCTATTATGCAATCATTTTAACATTGTCAATGATATAACACGAAGACAATTCAACAAGTTTATTCTAGTCAAACAACGACGCAAATAACTATTAGACAGAATTGACAATATTAACTGAAGAAAACAGGATTTTTTAATAATTTCAAAGACGATAGTCTGTTATAGATTCATTTAGTGTTGCCAATTGATACAGTATGAATGCTTACACTACAATATCTAAGAAAACAACAGGTTTTTCCATTTACAAGAAGTTATGCTATTATGGGATCATTTTAATATTGTCAGTGATATAATATGAAGACATTTCAAAATATCTATTCTAGTCAAACAACGACACAAATAACTATTTCTAGACAGAACTGACAATATTAACTGAAGAAAACAGCATTTTTTAATAATTTCAAAGACGATATGCTGTTATGGATTCATTTATGTTGCCAATTGATACAATATGAATGCTTACACTACAATATCTAAGAAAACAACATGTTTTTTCCATTTACAAGCAGTTATGCTGTTATGGGATCATTTTAATATTGTCAGTGATATAATATGAAGACATTTCAAAATATCTATTCTAGTCAAACAACGACACAAATAACTATTTCTAGACAGAACTGACAATATTAACTGAAGAAAACAGCATTTTTTAATAATTTCAAAGACGATATGCTGTTATGGATTCATTTAATGTTGCCAATTGATACAATATGAAAGCTTACACTACAATATCTAAGAAAACAACAGGTTTTTCCATTTACAAGCAGTTATGCTGTTATGGGATCATTTTAATATTGTCAGTGATATAATATGAAGACATTTCAAAATATCTATTCTAGTCAAACAACGACACAAATAACTATTTCTAGACAAAACTGACAATATTAACTGAAGAAAAAAGCACTTTTTAATAATTTCAAAGAAGATATGCTGTTATGGTTCATTTAACATTGTCAATTGATATAATATGAATGTTTACAATAGTTAAGCTAAGACAACAATATGTTTTCATTTACAAGCAGGTATGCTGTTATGGAATCATTTAACATTGTTAATTTATATAATATGAATGTGTACAATAATTTAGCTAGAAAAACATTTTTTTTCATTTACAAGCAGTTATGCTGTTATGGAATCGTTTTAACATTGTCAATTGATGCAACATTAAAGTTATTCAAGCTCTTTATTTAATTGAATTGAATTTGGTTTTAAGGCGCACCAACACATGAAAAGGGTATATGGCGCCTAACAGGCATGAACATGCCAGGCTCATATTCCATGTACATCGAGATAAAATATGGAAAATGGGCCTAGAACCTTCTCACCCTGAACTGCAGAGTTTCTGCAAATTCTATCGTAGAAACTCCATTTACGCCCGAGCCACTTTTATTGTTTTTCTGCCACTGCTCTTTTGATGCGAACGAGATAGCACCTGAAACAATGCAGGGATCATGTCTTTATTTAGATCTATCAGTAATGCATTGATGTGTTGCTTAACGGCATCTATAATGTTGCGTTTTGAAAACAGCATTGACGTGTATTTATTGAAGTTATGCTGCTATTGAAATCCTTTGGACATTGTCAATAGATACAATATGAATGCGTACAATACTATATCTAAGAAAATAACATATTTTCCATTTATAAGCGGTTGTGCTATTAAGCAATCATTTTAACATTGTCAATGATATAAGACAATTCAACATGTTTATGTTAGTCAAACAACGACACAAATATCTATTTCTATACAGAACTGACAATATTAACTGAAGAAAACAGCATATTTCAATACTTTGAAAGACGATATGCTGTTATGGATTCATTTAACGTTGCCAATTGATACAATATGAATGCTAACAATACTATATCTAAGAAAACAACATGTTTTCCATTTACAAGCAGTTATGCGGTTATGGGATCATTTTAATATTGTCAGTGATATAATATGAAGACATTTCAAAATATCTATTCTAGTCAAACAACGACACAAATAACTATTTCTAGACAAAACTGACAATATTAACTGAAGAAAACAGCACTTTTTAATAATTTCAAAGAAGATATGCTGTTATGGTTCATTTAACATTGTCAATTGATATAATATGAATGTTTACAATAGTTAAGCTAAGACAACAAGATGTTTTCATTTACAAGCAGGTATGCTGTTATGGAATCATTTAACATTGTTAATTTATATAATATGAATGTGTACAATAATTTAGCTAGGAAAACATTTTTTTTCATTTACAAGCAGTTATGCTGTTATGGAATCGTTTTAACATTGTCAATTGATGCAACATTAAAGTTATTCAAGCTCTTTATTTAATTGAATTGAATTTGGTTTTAAGGCGCACCAACACATGAAAAGGGTATATGGCGCCTAACAGGCATGAACATGCCAGGCTCATATTCCATGTACATCGAGATAAAATATGGAAAATGGGCCTAGAACCTTCTCACCCTGAACTGCAGAGTTTTTGCAAATTCTATCGTAGAAACTCCATTTACGCCCGAGCCACTTTTATTGTTTTTCTGCCACTGCTCTTTTGATGCGAACGAGATAGCACCTGAAACAATGCAGGGATCATGTCTTTATTTAGATCTATCAGTAATGCATTGATGTGTTGCTTAACGGCATCTATAATGTTGCATTTTGAAAACAGCATTTACGTGTATTTATTGAAGTTATGCTGCTATTGAAATCCTTTGGACATTGTCAATAGATACAATATGAATGCGTACAATACTATATCTAAGAAAATAACATATTTTCCATTTATAAGCGGTTGTGCTATTAAGCAATCATTTTAACATTGTCAATGATATAATATAAGACAATTCAACATGTTTATGTTAGTCAAACAACGACACAAATATCTATTTCTATACAGAACTGACAATATTAACTGAAGAAAACAGCATATTTCAATACTTTGAAAGACGATATGCTGTTATGGATTCAGTTAACGTTGTCAATTGATACAATATGAATGCTTACAATACTATATCTAAGAAAACATGTTTTCCATTTATAAGCAGTTGTGCTATTATGCAATCATTTTAACATTGTCAATGATATAATATGAAGACAATTCAACAAGTTTATTCCAGTCAAACAACGACACAAATAACTGTTTCTAGAAAGAATTGACAATATTAACTGAATTTTTTAATAAGTTCAAAGACGATATGCTGTTATGGATTCATTTAACGTTGCCAATTGATACAATATGAATGCTAACAATACTATATCTAAAAAAAAAAGTTTTCCATTTATAAGTAGTTGTGCTATTATGGGATCATTTTAACATTGTCAATGATATAATATGACGACAATTCAACATCTTTTTTCTAGTAAAACAACGACACAAATAACTATTTCTAGACAGAACTGACAATCTTAACAAATTTTATCTAAATTATATTTTCCTATTATTAAATAGAGTTAACATGAACTAATTATTATTATTATTATTATTTGTTTTAAGTTACTGATTTTCATTTCTAAGTTAAATTTCTTGAGCTTTTCTTTAAATAATGACTATGTGATACCTACCAGCAGTATCAAGGTGACAATAAACAGTCATTTTGATGTAGTTTACCTTAGTGCCTACATTACCTTCCAGTTTTAAAAACCTTAACACTGTATTGCCAAACAGTCCATCAAGGCTTTAGAACCAGGTCACCCATAGCCAACATTTAAAGCTTTGAAACAACTTGGAAACAAAATAATGCAAACAATTTAAGCAGGAAACAAGTACTAAGCTAAGAAAAAAACATTGTTTATATTTATAAGAAAATATGCCAGTAATTGAATCATTGTAACATTGCCAATTGATACAATATGAATGCTTACAATACTATATCAAAGAAAACAACATGTTTTCCATTTATAAGAAGCTGTGCTATTATGCAATCATTTTAACATTGTCAATGATATAATATGAAGACAATTCAACAAGTTTATTCTAGTCAAACAACGACACAAATATCTATTTCTATACACAACTGACAATATTAACTGAATAAAACAGCATTTTTTAATACTTTCAAAGACGATATGCTGTTATGGATTCATTTAACGTTGTCAATTGATACAATATGAAAGCTTACACTACAATATCTAAGAAAACAACAGGTTTTTCCATTTACAAGCAGTTATGCTGTTATGGGATCATTTTAATATTGTCAGTGATATAATATGAAGACATTTCAAAATATCTATTCTAGTCAAACAACGACACAAATAACTATTTCTAGACAAAACTGACAATATTAACTGAAGAAAACAGCACTTTTTAAGATATGGACTCATTTAACGTTGCCAATTTATATAATATGAATGTGTGCAATAATTTAGCTAGGAAAACAACATGTTATTCCATTTACAAGCAGTTATGCTGTTATGGGATCATTTTAATATTGTCAGTGATATAATATAAAGAAAATTCAACATGTTTATTCTAGTCAAACAACGACACAAATAACTATTTCTATGCAGAACTGACAATATTAACTGACGAAAACAGCATTTGTTAATAATTTCAAAGACGATATGCTGTTATGGACTTATTTTAGCGTTGCCAATTGATATAATATGAAGTGTACAATAATTGTGCGTTTTGAAAACAACATGTTTTTCCATTTACAAGCAGTTATGCTGTTATGGGATCATTTTAATATTGTCAGTGATATAATATAAAGTCATTTCTTCATATTTATTCTAGTCAAACAACGACACAAATAACTATTTCTAGACAGAACTGACAATATTGACTGAAGAAAACAGGACTTTTTAATAATTTCATAGTAGATATACTGTTATGGATTCATTTAACATTGTCAATTAAAATAACTTGAATGTTAACAATAGTTAAGCTAAGACAGCAAGATGTTTTCATTTACAAGCACAGCTATGCTGTTATGGAATCATTTAACATTGTCAATTGATATAATATGAATGTGTACAATAATTAAGTTAAGAAAACAATTTATTTTTTCCATTTACAAGCAGTTATGCTGTTATGGAATCGTTTTAACATTGTCAATTGATGCAACATGAAAGTTATTCAAGATCTTTATTTAAATCTAGCAGTAATACATTGATGTGCTGCTTAACGGAATCTATAATGTTGCGTTTTGAAAACAGCATTTACGTAAATTTATTAAAGTTATGGTGCTATTAAAATCATTTGAACATTGTCAATAGATACAATATGAATGTTTACAATACTATATCTAAGAAAACAACATGTTTTCCATTTATAAGCAGTTGTGCTATTATGCAATCATTTTAACATTGTCAATAATATAATATGAAGACAATTCAACAAGATTATTCTAGTCAAACAACGACACAAATATCTATTTCTATACAGAACTGACAATATTAACTGAAGAAAACAGCATATTTTAATACTTTCAAAGACGATATGCTGTTATGGATTCAGTTAACGTTGTCAATAGATACAATATGAATGCATACAATACTATTTCTCAGAAAACAACATGTTTACCATTTATAAGCAGTTGTGCTATTATGCAATCATTTTAACATTGTCAATGATATAATATGAAGACAATTCAACATATTTATTCTAGTCAAACAACGACAAAAATAACTATTTCTAGACAGAACTACTGACAATTTTAACTGATTTTATATAAATTATATTTTCCACTTATTAAATAGAGTGAACATGAACTACTTTTTATTATTATTATTATTATTATTATTTGTTTTAAGTTACTGATTTTCATTTCTGAGTTATATTTCTGTAGCTTTTATTTAAATAATGACTATGTGATACCTACCAGCAGTATCCATGGTGACAATAAACAGTCATCTGGATGTAGTTTACCTTAGTGCCTACATTATCTTCCAATTTTAAAAACCTTAACACTGTATTGCCAAACAGTCCATCATGGCTTTAGAACCAGGTCACCCATAGCCAACATTTAAAGCTTTGAAACAACTTGGAAAGAAAAAATGCAAATACTTTAAGCAGGAAACAAGTACTAAGCTAAGAAAAAAAACATTGTTTATATTGATAAGAAAATATGCCAGTAATGGAATCATTGTAACATTGTCAATTGATACAATATGAATGCTTACAATACTATATCTAAGAAAACAACATGTTTTCCATTTATAAGAAGTTGTGTTATTATGCAATCATTTTAACATTGCCAATGATATAATATGAAGACAATTCAACAAGTTTATTCTAGTCAAACAACGACAAATATATCTATTTCTATACAGAACTGACAATATTAACTGAAGAAAACACCATTTTTTTTTAAATATTTTCAAAGACGATATGCTGTTATGTATTCAGTTAACGTTGCCAATTGATACAATATGAATGCTTACAATACTATATCTAAGAAAACAACATGTTTTCCATTCATAAGTAGTTGTGCTATTATGTAATCATTTTAACATTGCCAATGATATAATATGAGTTTATTTCAGTCAAACAACGACACAAATAACTATTTCTCGACAGAACTGACAATATTAACTGAAGAAAACAGCATTTGTTAATAATTTCAAAGACGATATGCTGTTATGGACTCATTTAACGTTGCCAATTGATATAATATGAATGTGTACAATAATTTAGCTAGGAAAACAACATGTTTTTCCGTTTACAAGCAGTCATGCTGTTATGGGATTATTTTAATATTGTCAGTGATATAATATGAAGTTATTTCAACATATCTATTCTAGTCAAACACCGACACAAATAACTATTTCTAGACAGAACTGACAATATTAACGGAAGAAAACAGCACTTTTTAATAATTTCAAAGTAGATATGCTGTTATGGATTCATTTAACTTTGTCAATTGATATAACATGAATGTTTACAATAGTTAAGCTAAGAAAACAAGATGTTTTCATTTACAAGCAGCTATGATGTTATGGAATCATTTAACATTGTCAATTGATATAATATGAATGTGTACAATAATTTAGCTAGGAAAACACAATTTTTTCTCCATTTAAAAGCTGTTATGCTGTTATGTAATCGTTTTAACATTGTCAATTGATGCAACATTAAAGTTATTCAAGATCTTTATTTAAATCTAGCAGTAATACATTGATGTTTTGCTTAACAGAAATTATAATGTTGCGTTTTGAAAACAGCATTTACGTGTATTTATTGAAGTTATGCTGCTATTGAAATCATTTAAACATTGTCAAATTGATACAATATTAATGTTTCAATACTATATCTAAGAAAACAACATGTTTTCCATTTATAAGTAGTTGTGCTATTATGCAATCATTTTAACATTGTCAATGATATAATATGAAGACAATTCAACTAGTTTATTCTAGTCAAACAACGACACAAATAACTGTTTCTAGATAGAACTGACAATATTAACTGAAGACAACAGCATTTTTTAATAATTTCAAAGACGATATGCCAACATTTAAAGCTTTGAAACAACGTGCTCGGCCGTTTCCAAAGGTTCATTATCATACTTTTTTTTGGGAACAAAAAAATGCAAACAATTAAGCAGCAAACAAGTACTAAGCTAAGCAAAAAACATTGTTTATATATATAAGAAAACATGCCAGCAATGGAATCATTGTAACATTGTCAATTGATACAATATGAATGCTTACAATACTATATCTAAGAAAACAACATGTTTTCCATTTATAGGAATTTTTGCTATTATGCAATCATTTTAACATTGTCAATTATATAATATGAAGACAATTCAACACGTTTATTCTAGTCAAACAACGACCAAAATAACTATTTCTACTAGACAGAACTGACAATACTAACTGAAGAAAACTGCATTTGTTAATACTTTCAAAGACGATATGCTGTTATGGATTCAGTTAACGTTGCCAGTTGATACAATATAAATGCTTACAATACTATATCTAAGAAAACAACACGTTTTCTATTTATAAGCAGTTGTGCTTGTATGGGATCATTTTAACATTGTCAATGATATACTATGAAGACAATTCAACAAGTTTATTCTAGTCAAACAACGACACAAATAACTATTTCTAGACAGAACTGACACTATTAAATGAAGAAAACAGCATTTGTTAATAATTACAAACAAGATATGCTGTTATGGATTCATTTAACATTGTCAATTGATATAACATGAATGTTTGCAATAGTTAAGCTAAGAAAACAACATGTTTTCATTTACAAGCAGCTATTCTGTTATGGAGTCATTTAACATTGTCAATTGATATACTATGAATGTGTACAATACTTTAGCTGGGAAAACATTTTTTTTTTCATTTACATGCAGTTATGCTGTTATGGAATCGTTTTAACATTGTCAACTGATGCAACATTAAAGTTATTCAAGATCTTTATTTAAATCTAGCAGTAATACACTGATGTGTTGCTTAGCAGAAGTTATAATATGAAGACAATTTAACATATTTATTCTAGTCAAACAACGAAACAAATAACTATTTCTAGACAGAACTGACAATTTTAATGATTTTATCTAAATTATATTTTCCACTTATTAAATAGAGTGAACATGAACTACTTTTTTTTATTATTGTTATTATTATTTGTTTTAATTTACTGATTTTCATTTCTAAGTTAAATTTCTGTAGCTTCTATTTAAATAATGACTATGTGATACCTACCAGCAGTATCCATGGTGACAATAAACAGTCATTTTGATGTAGTTTACCTTAGTGCCTACAATACCTTCCAGTTTTAAAAACCTTAACACTGTATTGCCAAACAGTCCATCAAGGCTTTAGAACCAGGTCACCCATAGCCAACATTTAAAGCTTTTAAACAACTTGGAAACAAAAAATGCAAACAATTTAAGCAGGAAACAAGTACTAATCTAAGAAACAAATATTGTTTATATTTATAAGAAAATATGCCAGTAATGGAATCATTGTAACTTTGTCAATTGATGCATTACATATATGAATGTTATTCGAAATATTCATTACCACAACTATATAGTGTTAAATGGACATTAGTTGCAACATTGTTAGCTGATAGAACACAAAATAAACACGTAGATAAACATTACACATTACCTAATAGTTATTAAATAGAAACACTATGTTGAACAGAATTCAATAGTGGTACAAAAACAATTACTGCTTTGTGGGGTTGAACTAGAAACCTACACTAAAATTACTTTTATTTGTAAGAACAGACGAGCGTATAAGCAACTGAGCTACATGGAAAAGTTGTGTTATGCAAGACATATTATGATGAAAACCTAATGCACTAATGGATGTCACGTGAGCAACATGAATTTAAATATTGCAGTCACAGCGATGTTTACAATAATAAAACCCTTTTTCTTCAAATTTACGAATTTATTACAACAGACTTACTTGAGTCTTTGCTAATGTTTTCATATATACATGTCACTAAATAAAAATCATATCGCTAATTGCTTATGCCCAATACATAATTTTATACAGACGGTGTCCCTTTAAATATAGAGCTAAGAAACAGCATTTATTTCTATTTATAAGAAGTTGTATTGTAACTGGAATCAGTTTAACATTGTCAACTGCTACACTATGAACGTAATTTAACATCTTTATTCTAGATTGGCAATGGCACACAGATATTTACATTATTGACCAAAAACAACATTTTGTCATTTATAAGCAGTTGTGCTGTTATGGAAATGTTTTAACATTGTCAATTAAGGCTGTCTATGGATGTAAGATGAATGTTATTCAATAGTTTAGTATTGTCTATCAAGACAATATTTAGATGTATTGTTAAATGGTATTTACAATATTGAAAGAGGTCTACAGAATTTTTAATGTATAAGAAGTTATGCTGTTATGGATTCATTTTAACATAGTCAATTGATACAAAATGAATGTTATTCAGAATCATTATTCTAGTCTAGCAACGACAAATTGATATGTTACTAAACAGTTACTGTATACAGCTAAGAATATACTATTTATTATTGGTAGGAAGTTAATTATGCCACTAATGGAATCATTAATATTGTCAACTGATATATTATGAAGGCAATTCAATCACCTCTAAAGCAAATACGCAAATACAAATTCCTATCTGATTTTATCTAAGTTATATTTTCCACTTATTAAATAAAATGAACTACTTTTTTATTTTATTTTTAATTTACTGATTTTCATTTCTAAGTTAAATTTCTGTAGCTTTTATTTAAATAATGACTATGTGATACCTACCAGCAGTATCCATGGTGACAATAAACAGTCATTTTGATGTAGTTTACCTTAGTGCCTACATTATACCTTCCAGTTTTAAAACCGTAACACTGTATTGCCAAACAGTCCATCAAGGCTTTAGAACTAGGTCAACCATAGCCAACATTTAAAGCCTTGAAACAACTTGGAAACAAAAAATACTAACAATTTAAACAGGAGACAATTACTAAGCTAAAAAAATATTGATTATATTTATAAGAAATTATGCCAGAGTATGGAATCATTGTAGCATTGCCAAATGATACATATCTAAGTCTAGCAATAATGAACTTATGTGTTGCTAAACAGAATTTATAACACTGGGTTTTGAAACAGCATGTTTGTATTTATAGGAAGTTATGTTGCTATTGGAATCACTTTAACATTGTTAATTGATACAATATGAAGATTCAACATCTTTATTCTATGCAAATGACACAAATAACTATTCCTTGACAGAAATGACAATATTAACTGAAAAAAAACAGCACTCTTTAATAATTTAAAAGAAGTCATGCTGTTATGTAATTTATTATAACATTGCGAATTGATGCAACATGAATGATATTCAAAGATGTTATTCTAGTCTAGCAACAACAATTGCTGAACATAATTTAAACTATATTGAGCTAAGAATACATTCATATTGTTAAAATCTATTTTTATTCAAATCATGTTTCCACTTATTAAATCAACTGATCAACTACTTTCATAAGATGTTTTAAGATTATCGATTTCCATTGCTAAGTCAAATTTCTGAAGCTTTCATTTAAATAATGACTATGTGATATATACCAGCAGTATCCATGGTGACAATGAACTGTCATTTTGATGTAGTTTACCTTATAGCCTACATTACCTTCCAGTTATAAAACCTTAATCACTGTATTGACAAACAGTCCCTAAAGGCTTTATAACTAGGTCACCCATAGTCAACATTTAAAGCCTTGAAACAAATTGGAAATAAATCATGATCAGAAGATCCTTGAGATGAGAAAATAGAAAATATTTGGTATTTACAAGAGGTTATATGATTATTTAAGTTATTTTAACATTGTCAATTGATGCATAATGAATATTATTCAAAATCAATTTTTTCAAGTGCAGCAACAACAAAAGTATGTTTAGCTCAATGAAATTTACAAACTGAGCTTAGAAAACAGCATTTGTTTTGTATTTCTTAAGACGTTTGCCTGTTATAATGTCATTTTAACATTGTCAACTGGTGCAATATGAATGTAAAAATACATCATTTTTTCTAATCTAGCAATAACATCAATAAATATTGCTACATATAATATACAATATTTACTTTATGCTGTTGGATTATCATTTTAACATTGTCGCTCGATGAAATATGGAAGTATTTCTAAATCCTATAGTCTATCAACAACAAATGTATTGCTAAAGAAACAATGTACAATTCTGAGCCAAGAAAACAGCATTCATTTATGAATAAGAAGTTATGCTGTTATGAAATTTAACATTGTTAATTGATGCAATCTGAATGTAATTCCAAATATTTATTCCACTCTAGCGACAACAAAAGTATGTATTGCTAAATGGAAATTACAACAATGAACTAAGACAACAGCATTTTTTGGTATTTATAAGACATTATGCTGTCAATGGAATCATTTTAACATTGTAAATTGATGCAATATGAAAGTGATTCAACATTATAATACTAGTCTTGCAAAGACACAAAAGATATTGCTGCCCAGACTAAATACAGTATTGATTTGAAGGGACACATAGCACTTTTGAAATAGAAATAGTTAAATTGCATCTTTATTAACTACTTAAGTACCATTTTGACTTTAACATTAATTTGCTTGCATATAATAAAACAAACGTTTGGAGTTTTAATTTAATGTTTTCTCTTTTATGTCTTTTATTATACGTTAGTTGGAACACTATAATCAACAATAAGTAATATGCAAATTATGATCAACAGTGACTTTCAAAAATGCAAGTTAGGTAGAAAAAACAATGCGATACTATGTATTTAAAAAAACAAAAGATTGCTGTGTGTCCCTTTAGAAAACAAGTTTTTTATTGATACAAAGTTATGTATGCTGCTATAAAATATTTTAACATTGTCAATTGATGCAATACACAATTTATTCAAAATCGTTATTCTAGTCTAGCAGTAACATATGGATTGCTAAACAGAATTTACAAAATAGAGCTAAGAAAACAGACTTTTTTAAATTATAAAATGTTATCCTGTTATACGTGTCAAAGTTATGCTGTGTCAATAGATGCAATAAATAATCTAATAATCTATATATTACAGTCAAGCAACAACACAAGTATTTTATTTCAAATCAATCAACACTTTAAAATTACTACACGTGCATAGTGTAGTTCATTCAAATGACTAAACCATTGTAACTATATAGATATACATAACTATTAAGACACTTGTTTCGCATTGTCACTCCTCAATATGTCTAGAGTAACAAATGCACAGTAAAATCAAATAATTCATTTAAAAAGTCCTTATTTCAATGGTTATGTTTATGATATTCTTCTCAGAAATGGAGAAATACATGTGTTTGTTTTTTCGTTTGAATGGTGTTTTACGTCATTAAGCACATGTTAGGCCATATATATAATTATATAAAACATGTATGTCCCTGTTGGAAGCTAATCTAAGCAGTTAACATGCCACTGTTACCTTAAATTTGAACGCAGGTATTTTTAATTTAGACAATGAGAATGTTAACGATACTTATCATAAGGTCTTTAATCTTTAAACATTAGAAAAACTGTTATACCTTCAAAACCATATTTCCAAAGACAATTGCACACCTAGCATATTAAAGATTGACTTGAAAGCAAGCAATTTGTTTTGTAACATTTGTAAAATATGGGTAATAATTATCATTCCTCTTGCATATATACAATTTAGAAATAGGATTTAGAAGTTGAATAAGTCCACACATTAGGTGGAAGAACTATCAACTAGAAAGTGGACTTGAATGTTGAAGATGTCCACACTCCAGGTGAAGCAACTATAAACTAGAAAGTGGGCTTGAATGTTGAAGATGTCCACACTCCAGGAGGAACATCTATAAATTAGGAAGTGGGCTTGAATGTTGAAGATGTCCCCACTACAGGTGGAACAACTATGAACTAGAAAGTGGGCTTGACTGTTGAAGATGTCACACTCCAGGTGGAACAACTATAAACTAGGAAGTGGGCTTGAATGTTGAAGATGTCCACACTCTAGGTGGAACAACTAGAAACTAGAAAGTGGGCTTGAATGTTGACGGTCTGCACTCCAGGTGGAACAACCAGACACTATAAAGTGGGCTTGAATTATGCATAAGTCCACACTCTAGGTGAAGAACTATAAATTAGAAAATGGGCTCGCTGATAGATGTAAATTGAAGATGTCCAACGTTATGTGGAATAACTATAAACTAGAAAGTGGGCTTGTTGAAGTCCACTCTCTAGACGGAAAAACTATGAACTAGAAAGTGGGCATGGACATTGAAGATCTCAAAACTCTAGGTGGAAGAACTATCAACTAGAAAGTGTGTGTTTTTTTGTATTTATATATACAAGAGCATCTTTGTGTTTTACTCGTATTGCCTATTACTGCTGCCCAGTTGGCTAGAGAATAGTTAATGGCTGGGATTTCTTTATGTACACTGTCCCGTTTTATTGGGATGAAGCAGGGTAAGTGTGAGGTTTGGTGCACCCTAGATACTGGTTTAAATCCCCAGAGGCATTTTTTGCAAATGACCGTTCCAAGGCGGTAGCCCTATTGACAACCTTTTTGTGTTTGTGACGTCATATGCCTTTATTCCTTATTAACATTTCCATTCATGTTTGTCGTTTTGCGTGTTTTGGGGTTTACTGTGTTCTGTGAAAACTGCATTTCCTGTTCGACTTTGATACGTATTGTATTGCTTGTTGTAGAAGTCCACACTCTAGATGGACAAACTATAAACTAGAAAGTGAGCTTGAAAGTTGGAGAAGTCCACAATTTAGGTGGAAGATCTATGAACTAGAAAGTAGGTATACGTTTCTGGAAGTTGAAGAAATCCACACTCTCGGTGGAAGAAATATACCCTAGAAAGTGGGTTTTGAAGTTGAAGATGTCCAAACTCTAGGTGGAAGAACTATAAAATAAAAACCGGGCTATGTGGAATGTGGGCTTGAAAATTGAAGACGTCCTCTTGATGTAATAACTCAAAACTAAGAAGTGGGCTTTAATGTTGAAGAAGTCCAAATTCTAGGTGGAAGAATTATAAAGTAGAAAGTTGGCTTCAATGTTGAAAACGTTCGCAATTTAAGTGGAAGAACTATAAACTAGAAAGTGGTCTTGAATGTTGAAAACGGCCGCGCTATAAGTGGAACTACAAACCAGAAAGTGGGCTTCGAAGTTGAAGAGGTCCACACTCTAGGTGGAAAAACTAGGAAATTGGATTGAAAGTTGAAGAAGTCCACACTCTAGGAGGAAGAACTATAAAAATTAGAAAAATGATCCTATAAAAACCTAAGCACGTAACGCAATGGCACCATAGGTCCGCTCTGATTCACAAACCGAATCAAATGACCATATTTAAAATGTGAATGAAAAGGACAAAACATTACATAAAGAGTGTATAGTATACACTTAGTACATTTGAAAACGCAACATTTTTGACTTTCATATATTTTTTATCTACGCGGTTTTCGTTCAAACAAACATTGTATTTTAGGAAAGTATACAAATTTCTTTGTGCCTATTGTTAAAATTTAACAATTTAGAATTACACAAGAGTTACACTACCTGAAACACTGAAAACACATTTTGCACGAGATTTGGAATAATCACGACATAAGCAAGTTTATTTTTATTTATCTTAAAAGCGCTAACATCGGTATGGTATAAAAACACAACATGATTTGATTTTATTCACAAATCATTATGCTACGTTTAGCTGAACATGTGCTAAATCAGGCTATTGGGATGACGGCTGTTGGTGCCACTACCAGAGAGGTAGCGAGACGACTTCGCTGCCATGTCTCAACTATATCTAGGCTACAGACATGCAACCAACAGACAGGCACTGTCAGGGACCGTTCTAGACCAGGCAGGCAGCTAGTAACCACCCCCAGACAGGACATCAGACTGAGGGTATCACATCTCAGAAACAGATTCCTGCCAGCTTCTGATACAGCCAGACACACGATTGGTACTCATGGGTATGTGTTTTCATCCACTATAACCAATAAGCATTGTCACTTTTTTCAAATTACTAAAAATAAAATTGCCTTATTTTCAAATTTGAATGGTGGTGCGTCACCTTTTTTGTGCAGAATGCATTCTAATTCAGCCATAATTGGTTTGTAAGTAGGCCAATAAACGTAACAACTGCAAAAACAGCATAAATGTCATAAATTTAAAAAAAAGGTGAAAATGTTAGATTTTTTTTAATTTTTGATGGTTCGTTTCATTTCAGACGCACAATAAATGACTTGAAGCGACGTGTTTATGGCCGCGTAAACCCCTCTACCACACCGCAGGAACTTCGTGTAGCGCTACAAGACGAATGGCAGCGTATGCCACAGCAAGTGATTGCATCCAAAATACTGTGTATGCACCGTAGATGTTAAGCTTTAATAGACGCTCGTGGTGGCACACTCGGTATTGAAAGTGTTTATTTTAATTTGGATAGGGGTAATTGAACCGTTGATTTTCATATGAAATATATTGATGTTGGCAATGAAATTTTGACCATCTATTAAATCATGATTAAAATATATACTATATGAAATTGCATTGTTCTAGCTTTTATACTTTTCAAAAAATTACAAAAACCAAAGTGTTGCGTTTTCAAATGTACTGAGTGTAAGTATAAGCTATCCATCTGCAGAGAAATGTGAACTCACCATATTTGCTAAGAGAAGGTGGAAGAACTATAAAATAGAAAGTGGGCTTGCAAGTGGGAGAAGTTCACACTCTAGGTGGAAGAACAATAAACTAGAAAGTGGGCTTGGAAGTTGAAGAAGTCCACACTCTAAGTGGAAGAACTATACACTAGAAAATGAGCTTGAATGTTGTAGAAGTCCACACACAAGGTAGAAGAATTATAAACTAGGCAGTGGGATTGGACGTTGAATAAGTCCGCACTCTATGTGAAGGAACTATAAACTAGAAAGTGGGCTTGAATGTTACAAAAGTCCAAACTCTAGATGGAATAATTATAAACTAGAAAGTGGGCTTGAATGTTGAAAGAACTATACACTATAATGTGGGCTTGAACGTTGAAGACGTACACTTTCTAGGTGGAAAAATTATAAACTAGACTGTGGGCTTGAAAATTGAAGACGTCCACACTCTAGATGGAAGACCTGAAAACTAGAAAGTGGGCTTGAATGTTGAATAAGTCCACACTCTTGGTGGAAGAACTATAAACTAGAAAGTGGGCTTGACTGTTGAAGAAGTCAACACTCTAGGTGGAATAATTATAAACTAGAAAGTGGGCTTGAATGTTGAAAACGTCCGCACTATAAGTGGAAGAACTATACACAAGAAAGTTGGCTTCGAAGTTGAAGAGGTTCACACTCTAGATGGAAGACCTGAAAACTAGAAAGTGGGCTTGAATGTTGAATAAGTCCACACTCAAGGTGGAAAAACTATAAACTAGAAAGTGGGCTTGACTGTTGAAGAAGTCAACACTCTAGGTGGAATAATTGTAAACTAGAAAGTGGGCTTGAATGTTGAAAACGT
This sequence comes from Cyrtodaria siliqua, assembly GCA_037043455.1. Classification (NCBI taxonomy): domain Eukaryota; kingdom Metazoa; phylum Mollusca; class Bivalvia; order Adapedonta; family Hiatellidae; genus Cyrtodaria; species Cyrtodaria siliqua. The sequence goes on along the minus strand of JAWPHD010005766.1, from coordinate 45,958 downwards.
CCGCACTATCAGTGGAAGAACTATACACAAGAAAGTTGGCTTCGAAGTTGAAGAGGTCCACACTCTCAGTTGAAGAACTAGGAAGTGGATTGAAAGTTGACAAAGTCCACACTATAGGTGGTAAAACTATAAAAATGAGAAAAATTGTCCTATAAAAACAAAAGCACTTAAACACAGTGGCACGGTACGTCCGCTCTGATTCACAAACCGAAACAAATGACCATATTTAAAATGTGAATGTAAAGGACAAACTCTACATAAAGAGTGTATAGGATAAGTATAAGCTATCCATCTGCAAAGAAATATGGACTCACCATATTTGCTAAGAAAGGTGGAAGACCTATAAAATAGAAACCTGGAGTCAACTGGAGGAAGTCCACACTCTAGGTGGAAGAACCATAAACTAGAACTCGGGCTTGGAAGTTGAAGAAGTCCACACTCTAAGTGGAAGAACTATACACTAGAAAGTGAGCTTGAATGTTGTAGAATTCCACACTGTAGGTGGAAGAAGTATAAACTAGACAGTGGGCTTGACTGTTGAAGAAGTCAACGCTCTAGGTGGAATAATTATAAACTAGAAAGTTGGCTTGAATGTTGAAAACGTCCGCGCTATAAGTGGAACTACAAACCAGAAAGTGGGCTTCGAAGTTGAAGAGGTCCACACTCTAGGTGGAAAAACTAGGAAATTGGATTGAAAGTTGAAGAAGTCCACACTCTAGGAGGAAGAACTATAAAAATTAGAAAAATGATCCTATAAAAACCTAAGCACGTAACGCAATGGCACCATAGGTCCGCTCTGATTCACAAACCGAATCAAATGACCATATTTAAAATGTGAATGAAAAGGACAAAACATTACATAAAGAGTGTATAGTATAAGTATAAGCTATCCATCTGCAGAGAAATGTGAACTCACCATATTTGCTAAGAGAAGGTGGAAGAACTATAAAATAGAAAGTGGGCTTGCAAGTGGGAGAAGTTCACACTCTAGGTGGAAGAACAATAAACTAGAAAGTGGGCTTGGAAGTTGAAGAAGTCCACACACAAGGTGGAAGAATTATAAACTAGGCAGTGGGATTGGACATTGAATAAGTCCGCACTCTATGTGAAGGAACTATAAACTAGAAAGTGGGCTTGAATGTTACAAAAGTCCACACTCTAGATGGAATAATTATAAACTAGAAAGTGGGCTTGAATGTTGAAAGAACTATACACTATAAAGTGGGCTTGAACGTTGAAGACGTACACTTTCTAGGTGGAAAAATTATAAACTAGACTGTGGGCTTGAAAATTGAAGACGTCCACACTCTAGATGGAAGACCTGAAAACTAGAAAGTGGGCTTGAATGTTGAATGAGTCCACACTCTTGGTGGAAGAACTATAAACTAGAAAGTGGGCTTGACTGATGAAGAAGTCAACACTCTAGGTGGAATAATTATAAACTAGAAAGTGGGCTTGAATGTTGAAAACGACCGCACTATAAGTTGAAGAACTATACACAAGAAAGTTGGCTTCGAAGTTGAAGAGGTCCACACTCTAGGTGGAAGAACTAGAAAGTGGATTGAAAGTTGACAAAGTCCACACTATAGGTGGTAAAACTATAAAAATGAGAAAAATTGTCCTATAAAAACCAAAACACTTAAACGCAGTGGCACGGTACGTCCGCTCTGATTCACAAACCGAAACAAATGACCATATTTAAAATGTGAATGTAAAGGACAAACTCTACATAAAGAGTGTATAGGATAAGTATAAGCTATCCATCTGCAAAGAAATCTGGACTCACCATATTTGCTAAGAAAGGTGGAAGACCTATAAAATAGAAACCTGGAGTGCAACTGGAGGAAGTTCACACTCTAGGTGGAAGAACCATAAACTAGAAATCGGGCTTGGAAGTTGAAGAAGTCCACACTCTAAGTGGAAGAACTATACACTAGAAAGTGAGCTTGAATGTTGTAGAATTCCACACTCTAGGTGGAAGAATGATAAACTAGACAGTGGGCTTGGAAGTTGAACAAGTCCACACTCTATGCGGAAAAAACTATAAAACTAGAAAGTGGGCCTGAATGTTAAAAAGGTCCATACTCTAGGTGGAATAATTATAAACTAGAAAGTGGACTTGAATGTTGAAAGAACTATACACTATAACGTGTGCCTGAATGTTGTAGAAGTCCACTTTCTAGGTGGAAGAATTATACACTAGAATGTGGGCTTGACAATTGAAGACGTCCATACTCTAGATGAAATAACTGAAAACTAGAAAGTGGGCTTGAATATTAAGAAATCCACACTCTAGGTGGAAGGACTATAAACTAGAAAGTGGGCTTCAATGTTGAACAAGTCCACACTCTAGGTGGAAGAATTATAAACTAGAAAGTCGGCTTGAAAGTTGAAAACGTACGCACTATAAGTGGAAGAACTATAAACCAGAAAGTGGGCTTCGAAGTTGAAGAGGTCCACACTCTTGGTGGAAGAGCTAGGAATTGGGCTTGAATATCGAAGTCCACACTCCAGGTGGAGAACTATAAACTACAAGGTGGGCTTCAATTTTGAAGAAGTCCACACTCTAGGTAGAAAAAATTATAAACTAGAATGTCGGCTTGAATGTTTAAACGTCCGCACTATAATTGGAAGAAGTATAAACTATAAAGTGGGCTTGAATGTTGAAGAAGTCAACACTCTAGGTGGAATAATTATAAACTAGAAAGTGGACTTGAATGTTGAAAACGTCCGCACTATAAGTTGAACTATAAACCAGAAAGTGGGCTTCGAAGTTGAAGAAGTCCACACTCTACGTGGAAAAACTAGGAAGTTGGATTGAAAAATGAAGAGGTCCACACCCTAGGTGGAAGAACTATAAAAATGAGAAAAATGGTCCTATAAAAACCTAAGCACAATGGCACCGTAGGTCTGCTCTGATTCATAAACCGAAACAAATGACCATATTTAAAATGTGAATGAAAAGGACAAAACATTACCAAAAGAGTGTATAGTATAAGTATAAGCTATCCATCTGCAGAGAAATGTGGACTCACCATATTTGCTAAAAAAGGTGGAAGAACTATAAAATAGAAAGCGGGAGTGCAACTGGAGGAAGTTCACACTCTAGGTGGAAGATCAATGAACTAGAAAGCGGGCTTGGAAGTTGAAGAAGTCGACACTCAAACTAGAAAGTGGGCTTAAATGTTGAAAACGTCCGCACTATAAGTGGGAGAACTATAAACCAGAAAGTTGGCTTCGAAGTTGAAGAGGTCCACACTCTAGGTGGAAAAACAAGGACGTGGGATTGAAAGTTGTGGAAGTCCACACTCTAGGAGGAAGCACTATAAAATGAAAAAATGGTTCTATAAAAACCTAAGCACTTAAACGCAATGCCACCGTAGGTCCGCTCTGATTCACAAACCAAAACAAATGATCATATTTAAAATGTGAATGAAAAGGACAAAACATGACATAAAGATTGTATAGTATAAGTATAGGATATCCATCTGCAAGGAAATAGGTGGAATAATTATAAACTAGAACGTTGACTTGAATGTTGAAAGGACTATACTCTATAACGTGGGCTTGAATGTTTAGGTCCACTTTCTAGGTGGAAAAATTATAAACTACAATGTGGACTTGAAAATTCAAGACGTCCACACTGTATATGGAAGAACTGAAAAACAGAAAGTGGATTGAATGTGGAAGAAGTCCACACTCTAGGTGGAAGAACTATCAAATAGAAAGTGAGCTTGAATGTTGAAATCGTCCGCACTATACACCAGAACGTGGGCTTCGAAGTTGAAGAGGTCAACATTCTAGGTGGAAGAACTAAGAAGTGGACTGAAAGTTGAGGAAGTCCACACTCTAGGTAGAAGAACTATAAAATGAAAAAAACGGTCGGATAAAAACCTAAGCACTTAAACGCAATTGCACCGTAGGTCCGCTCTGATTCACAAACCGAAACCAATGACTTTATTTAAAATGTGAATGAAAATGACAGAACATTACATAAAGAGTGTGTAGTATAAGTATAAGCTATCCATCTGCAGAGAAATCTGGACTCACCATATTTGCTAAGAAAGGTGGAAGAATTATAAAATAGAAATCGGGCGTGCAACTGAAAGAAGTCTACACTCTAGGTGGAAGGACAATAAACTAGAAGGCGGGCTTGGAAGTTGAAGAAGTCCACACTCTAAGTGGAAGAACTAAACACTAGAAAGTGAGCTTGAATGTTGTAGAATTCCACACTCTAGGTAGAAGAATTATAAACAAGAAAGTCGACTTGAATGTTGAAACGTCCGCACAATAAGTGAAAGAACTATAAACTATAAAGTGGGCTTGAATGTTGAAGAAAGCAACACTCTAGGTGAAATAATTATAACCTACAGAGTGGGCTTGAATTTTGAAAACGTCCGCACTATAAGAGGAAGAACTATAAACCAGAAAGTGGGCTTCGAAGTAAAAGAGGTCCACACTCTAGGTGAAAAACTAGGAAGTGGGTTTGAAAGTTGAGGAAGTCCACACTTTAGGTAAACGAAATATAAAAATGAAGGAAATGGTCCTATTAAAACCTAAGCACTTAAACGCAATGACACCATAGGTCCGCTCTGATTCACAAACCGAAACAAATGACCATATTTAAAATGTGAAATCGGGCATGCAACTGGAAGAATTTCACACTCTAGGTGGAAGGACAATAAACTAGAAGGCTTGCTTGGAAGTTGAAGAAGTCCACACTCTAAGTGGAAGAACTATACACTAGAAAGTGAGCTTGAATGTTGTAGAATTCCACACTCTAGTCGACGGAAGACTTATACACTAGACAGTGGGCATGGAAGTTGAACAAGTCCACACTTTATGCGGAAGAACTATAAATTAAAACGTGTGTAAAAATGAATGTTAAAGAGGTCCACACTCTAGGTGGAATAATTATAAACTAGAAAGTTGGATTGAATGTTGAAAGAACTATATACTATAACGTGGGCTTAAATGTTGTAGAAGTCCACTTTCTAGGTGGAAGAATTATACACTAGAATGTGGGCTTAAAAATTAAAGACGTCCACACTCTAGATGAAAAAACTGAAAACTAGAAAGTGTACTTGAATGTTGAAGATGTCCACACTCTAGGTGGAAGAATTATAAACTAGAAAGTGGGCTTCAATGTTGAAGAAGTCCACACTCTAGGTGGAAGAATTATAAACTAGAAAGTCGGCTTTAATGTTGAAAACGTCCGCACTATAAGCGGAAGAACTATAAACTTGAAAGTGGGATTGAATGTTGAAGACGTCCACACTCTAAGTGAAAGAACTATACACTGGAAAGTGAGCTTGAATGTTGTAAAATTCCACACTCTAGGTGGAAGAATTAGAAACTAGACAGTGTGTTTGAACGTTGAACAAATCCGCACTCTATGTGAAGGATCTATCAACTAGAAAATGGGTTTGAATGTTAAAGACGTCCACACTCTAGGTGGAATAATTATAAACTAGAAAGTGGACTTGAATGTTGAAAGAATTATACACTATAACGTGGGCTTGACTGTTGTAGGTCCACTTTCTAGGTGGAAAAAGTATAAACTACAAGTGGGTTTGAAAATTCAAGACGTCCACACAGTATATGGAAGAACTGCAAAACAGAAAGTGGACTTGAATGTTGAAGAAGTCCACAATCTAGGTGGAAGAACTATAAAATAGAAAGTGGGCTTGAATGTTGAAAACTTCAGAACTATAAATGGAAGAACTATAAACCAGAAAGAGGGCTTCGAAGTTGAAGAGGTCCACTCTCTAGGTGGAAGAACTACGAAGTGGGATTAAAAGTTGAAGAAGTCCATATTCTAGGTGGAAGAACAATACAAATGAGAAAAATGGTCCTATAAAAACCTAAGCACTTAAACGCAATGGCATCGTAGGTCCGCTCTAATTATCAAACCGAAACAAATTACCATATTTAAAATGTGAATGAAAAGGACAAAACATTACACAAAGAGTGTATAGTATAAGTATAAGCTATCCGTCTCCAGAGAAATGTGGACTCACTATATTTGCTAAGAGAAGATGACTATAGTTGAAAGTCTGTGTTCTAGACCGACAATGACCTTATACACTATAGATGTAGTAGTAATAGTAAACAGAATTTTCTGTAGTTTGTATGGTAATAATTCACTAGATCTGTAAGACTTTTGTCGCATGTTCACGGAATACTGCAGTGTCTGACCAAAAGTGATTGTTTATCAAATAAACTACCAAAGACCTAATTAAACGTGAGACCTCCTTACTGGATTAAAGGAATGTGTAATCATCTCACTTAATCAACGGAATGTCACCTTATACGTATTAGGAGGAATGTGGATGGCATGCTTTGTTTAGGTATATCTAAGAGCATGCACAATGGGGGGGGGACAGTCATGGTGTCAAGACATGTTTCGGTGCATCTAAAAGAATGCAAACACAATGGGGGTAGTGGGGGGAGGGGGTGGGGGGTGGGGGGGATTCAAGCATGGTTTGTCTATGACCATGCACAATATAGGGACAGACATGTGAAGACCGTGCTTTACTGTATCTAAGAGCATGCACAATCGGGGGACAGACATTGCAAGACCACCTTTTGGTGTATCTAAAAACCAGTAAAAAGCATAACAGGGCTTTGACTCTCTATTTAAGAGATTTTAAGAAACTTATTAATGACACGAAAATGCCAATAAGCCTTGTTAAGGTATATTTACGAGTCACATGCAAGTAACACCATGTTAAGTGCATGTTATTTTAAAGTGACTACGGAATGACAGGAAAGGGCTGTCCATAGAAGTGGTGAGGAAATTCTATCACGCTGTTAAAGCTTTCCTAAAAACGTGTATCATGATGGGACAAGGCTGTTACACAGAAAATGCAAATCTAAGAACATGTGGAATGGTGGGGCTAGGCTGTCACACTGTAAAAATGAATTTAATAACATGTATAATGGGACAGTACAAGACTGTAATATTGTTAAAATGCATTTAAGGGAATGCAGAATGGTGCGGCAAGGCCACAGTTAAATTGTATCTAGAAACATGTAGAAGGATGGGTAAGGCTGTCACACTGTTAACTCATACCTAAGGACATGTAGAATGATGGGGCAAGGCCCTAGGTGCAAGAACTATAAACAAGAAATTGGGCATACTTGTTGTATAAGTCCACACTTCAGATAGAAGAACTATAAACTAGAAAGTAGGCTTAGACGTTGAAGAAGTTAACACTCTAGTTGGTAGAATTATAAACTAGAAAGAGGACTTGGAAATTGAATAAGTCCACACTCTATGTTGAAAAATTATAAACTAGAACATGGGATTGAAAGTTGAAGATGTCAATACTCTAGGTGGAGGAATTATAAACTAGAAAGTGGATTTGGAAATTGAAGAGATTCACACTCTCGGTGAAGGAACTATTAACTATAAAGCGGGCTTGGAAGTTGAAGATGTATACACTCTAGGTTGAATAACTATAAACTAGATAGTGGGCTTGGAACTGGAAGAGGTTCACACTCTAGGTAGAAGGTCAATTAACTAAAAAGGGGGCTTGGAAGTTGAAGATGTCCCCATTCTAGGTTGAATAACTATAAACTAGAAAGTGGGCTTAAAAGTTGAAGAAGTCCACAGTCTAGGTTGAATAACTATAAACTAGAAAGTGGGCTTACACGTTGAAGAAGTCCACAGTCTAGGTTGAATATCTTTATACTAAAAAGTGGACTTTGAACTGAAAGAGGATCACACTCTAGGTGTAAGAACAATTATCTAGAAAGCGGGCTTGGAAGTTGATGTCCACACTCTAGGTGGAGGAACTATATATTAGAAAGTGGGCTTGAATGTTAAGGAAGTCCACTCTACAAGTGGAACTATGAACTAGAAAGTGGACTTGAATGTTGAAGAAGTCCACATTCTATGTGGAAGGACTATAAACTAGAAAATGGGTTTCGAATTTGAAGAAGTCCACACTCTAGGTGGAAGACTTATCAACTAGTAAGTGGGCTTAAATGTTGAAGACGTCCACACTGTAGGTGGAAGAATTATAAAGTAAAAATGTGGGCTTGAATGTTGAAGATGTCCACACTCAGGTGGAAGAACTATAAACTTGATTAGATGGGTGTTCCGCGGAACACGTGTGTTACCAATCAGCGCTTTGTCAGTATAACAAGGTTTTTTAAACCCAGATAAATGACCTGACAAACTGGCCTGAGTAAGTTTTTTGTTTAGTAAAAAGTTAGTATTTAACCCATATAATGACATTAAATGTGACCTTGACCTTTATTTTTTAGTATGATAAGTATATATTGAAATGTTGATGAAGAAATATCAAGAAATGAGAAAGTTATAGCCAATGTGATGAAAAAATGAGTATTTAACCCATATAATGACCTTCAGTGTGACCTTGAGCTTTGTATTTTACTATGGTCATGTCGATGATGTCATGATGAGTATACATTGAAATTTTGATGAAGAAATATTAAGAAATGAGAACGTTATATCCAACGTTAAGTTTTCGTAAAAAAACAAAATATGAGTATTTAACCCATATAATGACCTTCATTGTGACCTTGACCTTTATATGTGAGTATGGTCATGTCGATGGAAGTTGTTTAACCAAGAGCACTCTTTGCATAAAGTTTCAAGACTGTAGATCAAGTAGTTCGCGAATAAGAGTTTGGAAGGAATTTGTCATGATGTGCAATTCATATTTTTATATAAGGTGATGGTGATCTTGACCTTTGACCTACTGACCCCAAATACATCAGTGTTTCTCCACTCACCATGGGCAATGTATTTACATGTATGAAGTATTGAAATTGTAGGAGTTTCAATTTTGAAGTTATTAGGAATGCATTTTTCTATATAAGGTCACAGTGACCTTAACCTTTGACCTACTGACACCAAAGGAAACAGAGTTCCTCCTTTTAACTAGGGCAATGTTACTGTGACGTTTTATGAGTCTAGGTAGTTATTGCGCGGAAGGCATATTTACAGATACGGTCAATGCAACCTTAAACTTTGCCCTACTGGCCCCAAAAGCAATAAGGTTCCACCTCTTACCTAGGACAATGTACCTATGCAGTTTTATGAGTGTAGGTGTTACGGTTTTAAAGGTATTATACACATATTTCAATATGAAGACAGTGACCTTGACCTTTGACCCCAAAATCAATAATGTTCCTGCTTTCAACAAGGGTGATGAACTTTCATGAGTGTATGTGTTACAGTTTTGAAGTTGTCATGTTGGATTCATATTTCCATATAAGGTGATGGTGACCTTGACATCTAACCTACTGACCCCTAACACATAATGATTGCTCTACTCACCATGGGCAATGTATGTATGAAGTTTTAATGGTGTAGGATTTTTAATTTTGAAGTTATCATGAGGAATGCATTTTTCTATATAAATTGACAGTGACTTTGACCTACTGACCCCAAAATCAATATGGTTCCTCCTCTCACCTAGGGTAATGTACCTGTGATGTTTCATGAGTGTAGGTGTTATGGTTTCGAAGTTACCGTCCGGAATGCTTTTTTCTATATAAGGTCATGGTAATTTTGACATTTGACCTACTGACCCCAAAACAATAGGGATCATTCTCTCAGCTTTGGTAATGTACCTGTGAAGGTTTTATGGTTTCGAAGTTCTTGTCTGGAATGCGTTTATTCTATAAATTATTATGTTGACCTTGACCTTTGACCTACTGATCCCAAAAGCTGCAGTTATCCTCCTCCCGCCTAGGGCAATGTACCTTTGAAGTTTAATGAGTGTAGGTGTTAAGGTTTCGAAGTTATTTTCAGGAATGCATTTTTCTATATAAGGTCACGGTGACCTTGACCTTTGACCTACTAACCCCCAAAACAGTAGGGACTTTTCTCCCACGTTAGGCAATTTACCTATGAAGTTTCATGAGTGTATGTGATATGGTTTCGGAGTTATCATCATCCGGAATGCGTTTGTCTACATAAGGTCACGCTGACCTTGACCTTCGACCTACTGACCCCAACAACAATAGGGATCTTCCTCTCACCTAGGGCAATGTAAAGGTTCATGAGTGTAGGTGTAATGGTTTTGGAGTTACCATCCGGAATACGGAATCGTACGGACAGAAGGACAGATGGACAACCCCATACCATTATACTTCCCGTTTTCCAAACGGGCGTATAAAAACAATTGAATGATATATTTGAGAAACATTGTGTAAGAAATGATAATTTCAATTGTATTTGAAGATCCTTCAACACATGATTTAAGTTATTTTGAGCCGCTCCAGAGAGAGAACGATGCCAATTAACTAAATATCCATGCCCTACTCTTAGTCTGGAATATTCTTACGGTGACCGGTTTACGTTCTCATCCGACAGATGAGGTTGAGGGAAGTGTCTTGCTAAAGAAATACAGAAGGAACCACGTGGCGCTGATGCTTGGATATAACCTGTTACCTACGTTTTCAGATCGTCCGCGGTCACCATGAAAGAATAAACACAGGCTGGAAAAATTTGAGCAAAAACCAATCGAAATGTGATAAACGCTTGATATTCACAGGTATTAAACATTGTGAAAGAAGTGATAAACACTTGATGAAAATATTCGAGAAATATCATTATTTATATCATAAATAAATTGATCACCACATGAAACAGAATGTGGCAAAAGTTGCACATTTGTCTGGGAATTTTGAGAAACATCGAGTTGGAAGTGATCAAGATGTCATGAACATAGTTTATGTACAATGTTTCTAAGCTTACTAACGATAAGGTATATATATATACGTACATATGTTGCAAATCATCTAATCTGAAACTCTATAACTACAATATAAACGCCATACCCAGACAGGCAAAACATCAACTCACTGTTATCATCTTGTTATCGTTGCCCAAGCGTCAAATTATTCACTTGACGCATTTTCAACTACGGGTATTTTAAGTACCCGTGAATAAATATAGACTTTTAATCGACACTAATGCATTATTTTATGACCTCAATGCATGGAGAGTTTAGAAGAATGGGTTTGTAGTGAAAGTTGTCGATTTAGTTTCTTTAAAGAGCCATTGTGTGAACAGCAATAAACACATGAGGAAATCCTGTTGAAAGCGATTAACAGTTGATGGAAATCTTGTGATAAAAATGAAATAAAACACGAGGAACAGCAAGTGTCTGTGTAGCGATAAAGACACGACTGTTCGTCGATGATTGCATAATTAATAGGGGTAATTAACACAATCCAGGACTGCCTCACTTTGCAAGAAGATCTGACCAATCTGCCACAGTGGGAAAAAACAAAGGGCATGTCTTCGACCCGGACAAGTGCAATGTACTACAGGTTACAAGGGAAAAAACACCAGTCATCTTCGACTACAACCTAAAAAGCCCCCAACTTGAAACTGAAAGCCTGTCAAAGTACTTGGAGTGGACATATCATCCAATCTCTACGGAACAGTCACATAGATAGGACCTTGAAGACGGGAATAGTATGCTGGGACTTTTACACGGGAACCTACGCGTAAATAGCAGATAACCCAAAGTTTCAGCAAACTACACACTGGTCAGACCTAATATGGAGTACTGCGATCAGTGTGGAGCCCTCACAGCGGCAAACCAAAGAACAAGCTGGAAATAGTCCAGAGGAGAGTGGCTAGGTATACGACCAACAAGTTCCGGAATACCAGCAGAGTCACAGAGAAGCTTGAGGATCTTAACTGTGAAAGACCTGAATCCTGGCGAGCAAATGTACAACTTACCTTGCTCTTCAAAGTCATCAACGACTTGGTGGATATACCAGCTGATGATTACCTCACCTCTGCGTCAGCACGAACCAGATCCACTCACTCGAAGAAGCTGGTACAGTATTCGTCTTCTACATATGCCTTCAAGTTCAGCTTCTTCTCTCGCACCATCCCTTTATGGAACTTATTGCCAGCCATAGTGACTGAGGTTCCCGACTTGGTATCCTTCAAGATGGTTAGGGCGCCGCTAAAATGTAACTAGGAGCCTCATGATAGTATGGGGCTGTGCTAGTTGGGTTTCATACCCTCGGCCGCTGTGGTAGCCGTAGTGGTTCATATTTGAAGGTGACGAAAATGCAGTTTGGAAACTTTACCTTTTATCTGCCTTATCATGTATTTATTTTTATTTTTCTACCGCCGACAGAAACATTATGACCCCAGTTTCTCAAACTATAGATGTACAGAAATGTGACTAAACACTTGCACGTGCCATAAATATAAGTATTTGTTGGTTTGTTTAAATGGTGTTTTACGTCATTGGTTGCACATGTTATTCCGTTTAATACACAATTGAGTGAAATATGTCACGAGAGAGAAGTGATAAACACTTGTTAAAATCCTATGAAATACTTTGTGTAGGAAGTGATCGACACATGATGAAAATATATGAGAAACAGTGTGTAAGAAGTGATACACTTGATGGAAATATTTGAGATACACACTTGACTAACATATATGTCTTCAACGAATTGAGCATAAGCAGTCTTTATAATAAAGTACGAAAGGAGCAGTGGTAACCTTGTGCACTACGTGTGACTACGGGTCAACTGGCGTTGTGTTTGTTTTTATATTAACATATTTCTGTAAAGAATCACGGCGTCCGAGTGGGACGAATGCATGAGAAATGCTACTCGAAAAGCTAAGTGTCAATACAGACCAAGTGAAATGCTAGTTCCAGCTTAGAGTAAATATCCATCATACAGGCCTTAGATAAATTATTACTGAGAATAGTTCAGAAGGCCTTTCCTACCTTTTACAAAATTGTTGGTTGTGCTCTCTGTTTGTTGTGTCCTCTGCTATTGTCGCCAGCCCTTCGTCACATGTGAGGTGTGCTCTCTGGCCTTCGTCAAATTATGTTGATAGTTTATTCAACTGAAATGCAGACAGGAATAAAAGTGTCTTACTGTCAAATACACAACTGTCAATAACTGTCAAACACACAACTGTCAATAACTGTCGAATACTCAACTGTCATTAACTGTCAAATACACAACTGTCAATAACTGTCGAGTACACAACTGTCAATAACGGTCGAATACACAACTGTCAATAACTGTCGAATACACAACTGTCAATAACTGTCGAGTACACAACTGTCAATAACGGTCGAATACACAACTGTCAATAACTGCCAAATACACAACTGTCAATAACTGTCAAATACACAACGGTCAATAACTGTCGAATACACAACTGTCAATAACTGTCAAATACACAACTGTCAATAACTGTCAAATAAACTTACTATGTAGTTCTAAAACATGAAACGTGTGCTGTAACAGGTGAAAAGTATGGACAACTAGAAAATGTGTCCATGGACATTGATATCCCGCTTTATCCTTGTTAGTCACTTACAACACAGACCTAATAACAAATAGATTGGACACTACGAAACTTATCTAAATTTCACGTGGCACGGTGCGAACATTTCACAAATTATTTCCCAAATTTAAACACACATATCATGAAGAATTTTATAGATACAAGTTTCATTTATGCCAAATCCCATCACCAATTTTATTTTATTTCCAGTGGTAGTATTTTTTCTTTCTCTTACATGTAGAGCAAAAAAGGAGTTTGACGGAAACTTTGAATATGTCTTTGATTATGTCAAAACCTTGAGTTTTAAGAGAAAAGCAAAAAATGATGACATTTTTAACTTTAAACATCTTTTTATACAATTTTTTATTTTCAAAATAAACATAAATTATTATAATCCCATTTTGCTATTCACTATGAATCTTTTGAATGCATTTTCATCAAAATCAGTGAATAATTGAGAGAGGAGATACAAAGAAAAGTTACGGTGCACGTGATATTTTGGTTACTTCATTGGTTAAGATAGGAAGTTTCCTATCTGTTTATTAATATGTCTGTACATACAATTCTATACAGTAAAGTATGTAGGTCAATGTCTTTTTCACTGACTTTCGTTCGGTAGGAACATGTTGCTGCCACGTAGATGTTAGTGGGTATGTAGTTTGAAATCAGAATGCCTGTTACTGTGTGAGAAATCAACTAAATTAACAGAGACTTAGTATACAAAGTAGGTCAATATTGTTATTATTGACCTTCCTTTTCTAGGAATCTACTGCTGGCATGCAGATGTTAATATTTTGAAGTTAAAAAATATGTATGGATTTTGTTATCAGAGTAATGGCAAGAATGGCCTCAGAAGATTGTTACAGCTAGCATGCAGGTAGCACACAGTGGTAAATGGAAATTAGAAAAAAAGTATGCAAACAACAAACCTTCTGATCCTGCTAAACGTGTGTATAGTTCAATGACATTCCCATATACGATGTTTATGCATTTGATCTTTGACCTCTAAGTGTTACCTTAGCCGTTGTGTTTAGACTTGATTCTTGTGAGATATACCTGCTCATGGTATTTAACATGTGTGAAATTTCATAAAACTCAGTTGATTAATTGCATACTTATTTTGACTAATATGGCCTTTGACGTCTAAGTTTGGCCTAGACCTTTGACGTACGGACCTGATTCTTGCACACGACACCTTTTTCTCATTGTGATTAACATGTGTGTGTGGAGTTTCATGAAATGCCTTTCAGTACTTTAAATGAGACAAAGAATTTGACTTATTTGACATTTGACCTCCAAGTGTGACCTTGACCTGATGGTATGGACCTGATTTTTTTACACAATATACCTTCTCATTGTAATTAACATGTGTGTGTATTACATGAAATCCCTTGAGAACTTTCAAAATAATGGCTGACCACGATTTTGACTCATTTGACTTTTGACCTTTAAGTATGACCTTGACCTGTGAGGTATATATCTTATCAACGTCTCCACGGGTTGTGGTGTCTCAGAAGCAAACAGACAGTCGGACGGATGAAGGAAGGAACGGACGAACACGTGTAATACTATATGCCTGTTCCACTTTACTGGCGGGGCACAACATTAGACCAAATGTTGGTCATGACATGTTGCTCTGATATCGTGCATGAACTGCTTTATTGCTATATACGTCAGTATACTTCATGTTGCTCTGATAGCGTGCATGAACTGCTTTATTGCTATATACGTCAGTATACTTCATGTTGATCTGATAGCGTGCATGAACTGCTTTATTGCTATATACGTCAGTATACTTCATGTTGATCTGATAGCGTGCATGAACTGCTTTATTGCTAGATACGTCAGTATACTTCATGTTGATCTGATAGCGTGCATGAACTGCTTAATTGCTATATACGTCAGTATACTTCATTTTGATCTGATAGCGTGCATGAACTGCTTTATTGCTATATACGTCAGTATACTTCATTCATGTTGATCTGATAGCGTGCATGAACTGCTTTATTGCTATATACGTCAGTATACTTCATTTTGATCTGATAGCGTGCATGAACTGCTTTATTGCTATATACGTCAGTATACTTCATGTTGATCTGACAGCGTGCATGAACTGCTTTATTGCTATGTACGTCAGTATACTTCATTTTGATCTGATAGCGTGCATGAACTGCTTTATTGCTATATACGTCAGTATACTTCATTCATGTTGATCTGATAGCGTTCATGAACTGCTTTATTGCTATATACGTCAGTATACTACATGTTGATCTGATAGCGTGCATGAACTGCTTTATTGCTATATACGTCAGTATACTTCATGTTGCTCTGACAGCGTGCATGAACTGCTATATTGCTATATACGTCAGTATACTTCATGTTGATCTGACAGCGTGCATGAACTGCTTTATTGCTATATACGTCAGTATACTTCATGTTGCTCTGACAGCGTGCATGAACTGCTATATTGCTATATACGTCAGTATACTTCATGTTGATCTGATAGCGTGCATGAACTGCTATATTGCTATATACGTCAGTATACTACATGTTGCTCTGATAGCGTGCATGAACTGCTTTATTGCTATATACGTCAGTATACTTCATGTTGCTCTGACAGCGTGCATGAACTGCTATATTGCTATATACGTCAGTATACTTCATGTTGATCTGACAGCGTGCATGAACTGCTTTATTGCTATATACGTCAGTATACTTCATGTTGATCTGACAGCGTGCATGAACTGCTTTATTGCTATATACGTCAGTATACTTCATTCATGTTGATCTGATAGCGTTCATGAACTGCTTTATTGCTATATACGTCAGTATACTACATATTGATCTGATAGCGTGTATGAACTGCTTTATTGCTATATACGTCAGTATACTTCATGTTGCTCTGACAGCGTGCATGAACTGCTATATTGCTATATACGTCAGTATACTTCATGTTGATCTGACAGCGTGCATGAACTGCTTTATTGCTATATACGTCAGTATACTTCATGTTGCTCTGACAGCGTGCATGAACTGCTTTATTGCTATATACGTCAGTATACTTCATGTTGATCTGACAGCGTGCATGAACTGCTATATTGCTATATACGTCAGTATACTTCATGTTGATCTGACAGCGTGCATGAACTGCTATATTGCTATATACGTCAGTATACTTCATTTTGATCTGATAGCGTGCATGAACTGCTTTATTGCTATATACGTCAGTATACTACCTGTTGATCTGATAGCGTGCATGAACTGCTTTATTGCTATATACGTCAGTATACTTCATGTTGCTCTGACAGCGTGCATGAACTGCTATATTGCTATATACGTCAGTATACTTCATGTTGATCTGATAGCGTACATGAACTGCTTTATTGCTATATACGTCAGTATACTTCATGTTGCTCTGACAGCGTGCATGAACTGCTATATTGCTATATACGTCAGTATACTTCATGTTGCTCTGACAGCGTGCATGAACTGCTTTATTGCTATATACGTCAGTATACTTCATGTTGATCTGACAGCGTGCATGAACTGCTTTATTGCTATATACGTCAGTATACTTCATGTTGATCTGACAGCGTGCATGAACTGCTATATTGCTATATACGTCAGTATACTTCATGTTGATCTGACAGCGTGCATGAACTGCTTTATTGCTATATACGTCAGTATACTTCATGTTGCTCTGACAGCGTGCATGAACTGCTTTATTGCTATATACGTCAGTATACTTCATGTTGATCTGACAGCGTGCATGAACTGCTTTATTGCTATATACGTCAGTATACTTCATGTTGCTATGACAGCGTGCATGAACTGCTATATTGTTATATACGTCAGTATACTTCATGTTGCTCTGACAGCGTGCATGAACTGCTATATTGCTATATACGTCAGTATACTTCATGTTGATCTGATAGCGTGCATGAACTGCTTTATTGCTATATACGTCAGTATACTTCATGTTGCTCTGACAGCGTGCATGAACTGCTATATTGCTATATACGTCAGTATACTTCATGTTGATCTGACAGCGTGCATGAACTGCTATATTGCTATATACGTCAGTATACTTCATGTTGATCTGACAGCGTGCATGAACTGCTTTATTGCTATATACGTCAGTATACTTCATGTTGCTCTGACAGCGTGCATGAACTGCTTTATTGCTATATACGTCAGTATACTTCATGTTGCTCTGACAGCGTGCATGAACTGCTATATTGCTATATACGTCAGTATACTTCATGTTGCTCTGACAGCGTGCATGAACTGCTATATTGCTATATACGTCAGTATACTTCATGTTGATCTGACAGCGTGCATGAACTGCTTTATTGCTATATACGTCAGTATACTTCATGTTGATCTGACAGCGTGCATGAACTGCTTTATTGCTATATACGTCAGTATACTTCATGTTGATCTGATAGCGTGCATGAACTGCTTTATTGCTATATACGTCAGTATACTTCATGTTGCTCTTAGGATAATGTAGAATGTAAACAAAGGCTCGTTGTCGTTAATATGTAATCCACAATTAGACGTGTGTGCCCAATATAAGTGATTTTGGCTTAGCATTTACTGAGAAAATGACTAACAAAAAAAAACAACAATTATGTAAGCTATAGTTGTTTGTTCTTTTTTAAGAAGATGTGTTAACTCTATGTATACTGAGCAAAAATAGAAACGTCCCCAACTTTACCCAAAGAGTTAGACAGAATGAAATTATATTTTATTAATCTTATATGCCAATGCCTTTGTTAAAGGCCAGCACTGTCACGAAAACAATTTTCTTTGAATCAAACTTGTGGGCAAACTTATTTCCCTTGATTTGGTTTAAACAGCATTTCCGGGTCATGTGGTTAAATCTTTGAGTTAACAGAGTTTTGTTATATTGAAATAAAGAGAGAATGACCTGATCACCACAAAAACAAAGAAAAAAAAGACGCTGTTCTTTTCACTCATTTTTGCGCCATTGGTTAAGCCAACACGGCCAATATGACATTGTTTTCTTTAAGGATGCCATTTTGAAGGGGAAAAAACAACGTTGTAGCTATGTTCGCCTATGTAGTGTAGACAATCAAAATAATTAAGGTTTGATTATTTGTTAATTCGGTTACATCGACTTCGCTGAAATATTGCTATTATCACGTTCGTGTGTGATTTTCCCCGCCATCGGGTGGTAACAGTGCAAGATTTATTTGAATGAGATACTTGTTATTAAATGTTATATTGAACATATATCTCGTTTTTTTCGAGCGGTAACAGTGGAAGATTTATTTAAATCAGATACTTGTTGTTAAATGTTATATTGAACATATATCTCCTGTTTTTTTCTTACCTGTAAAAGAAACAGAAATAAAGAGAGATATTAAGTAGTTAATAAAAATGTCATTAATTAATTGTTTCATATTGGCCCAGTTATTGGTCCTCGGACTGTCATATTGGCCCGCGGCCTTCGGCCTTGTGCCAATATGACAGTCCTTGGACCAATAACTGGGTCAATATGAAAAGAAGGCCGCGGGCCAATATGACAGTCCGAGGACCAATAACTGGGCCAATATGAAAAGAAGGCCGCGGGCCAATATGACAGTTCGATGACCAATAACTGGGCCAATATGAAAACTTTTAATTAATAACATCCTACTACA
Organism: Cyrtodaria siliqua; assembly: GCA_037043455.1. Taxonomy (NCBI): domain Eukaryota; kingdom Metazoa; phylum Mollusca; class Bivalvia; order Adapedonta; family Hiatellidae; genus Cyrtodaria; species Cyrtodaria siliqua. The sequence continues at coordinate 26,968 of JAWPHD010005766.1, read as the reverse complement.
GATAAAATAGAAGTATAACTTACCCCCAGCAATGGCCGGTACCCATTTACGTCTGGGTCAACTAAGGCAATTCTGACAAATAAATTGCCTTGCCCAAGGACAAAATGCTGTGGTAATAGCTCAGGACAGGACCAATCCCGGGGCCTCCGGTCCGAAGGCAAGCATTCTAACCATTCGACCACTGCATCCAATTCCTATGTGTAAGAATACACAAAACAGCACAGAAGCATATATATAAACAAATTGTTGGGTTTTGGGTGGCGTGGGTGATGTAAGAGGAGCTCATGCCAAATTTTGGTTGAACTATAAAATACTGAAACATGAGGTCAGTTACAACAGATAGGATGTTCGTCTTAAGGTTCATGTATATTCTTTGGAAATCACATTGAGTTATATAGGGATTTTGCCAAACCCTGGAACTAACACATATCTGAGTATTTTTACACAAGACTTGGAAAAAAAAAATATTTCCATACCGATCTAGGTAGTAGGGATAAGATATAGTAAAATAAATCCATATACTGTTTATAAAATCAAATTTTATCTTTCTCAATATTTCTTTGTTATGAATATACTAATACAAGTACACAGAGTCCATTGTCCAGTGAATGGCCAATGCACATTTTGAAAAGGATTAGTGTGTTGACAACAAAGGACAACTGGACTGTTTATAATTGGTGTTGTGTAATGGAAACGTGACTGAAACAAAGACTTTTTAAACATGTTATCCCGCAAATATTCCACTATTTTTTGTCCCTACTACCTAGATTGTTATGTAAAGAGTTCATATCGCAAGACCGGTGAAGAAATACTTAGAAACGTTTTAGTTCTATGATTTCACACATTCCTTATATAATTCAATTTGATTCAATGTGATGTACAAGGAATTGGCATCTACCTTAATCAAAAGTATTGAATATTGCATTGGGCTCTAGGTGCACATGATTTATTTGATCCTAACTTACGTATGCGCCCATCTAGATAATATTATAAGCAATCCCAAATCAAAACGTAGTTTGAGCTAAGTCATCTTTTTAAGAGAAAAAGGCTTACACGCATACCTTGACCTGCCTGTATTGCTCATTTTATGGGCCATCACAATGTGTGTTCCATGGGCGACTGAATACAAAATTACGTATACAGCACTCTAGATAATACTATAAGAAAGCTCTTGGCCAAATGCGGTTGTTCTAGGACAAGAAATGTAGGAGATATAGACCTGTAAACACAGCTAACACGCAAAACACGATATGGAGTGGACTCCGACGCCGACGCATACGTTTTTATTATTGGAATAGTCGAGCATGTTTCTTTGTCATAATATAAGATTTATACTGTATTCATTAGCTTAGAGAATCGAGACCCCACAACACAAACCATGTTCTACTTTTATAACAGATAAATAACTTTAATTAAGAAAGAACCGATTATAACTCACCAATACCGATAAATCCAACATAAAGAACTACATCTTAGTACGTACTTTAGGTTTTTAATACACACATACACATTCATGATATTCTTGCACCTGTAAAATTTAATATCTCGGTCGATAAACGTGTAGCACGGGTCACGAGAAGCACATGCACATGGTCCAACACATATAGTATTTCATTGTCCAGCGGACAAATCCATTCACGAAATCCGCGTGCATGTAATCTTTAAATGCAGTGTAAATGTGTTTAGCTTGTAGACGGCATAAAGTAGAAGAAGAAGAAGAAGAATAAGATTCTTTATTATGCAATAACCCTAACAAGAGTCATGAGCATAGCATCAATAATTACATTTATGATACAATTGTGGCATGGTAAGATGGCATACAAAGTACATATCATGATATATATAAATAACAGTCTATTCAGGTACATAGTTATAATAACAAATGCGTTATATCTCACTGAAAGTTAAATTTGTGTTAGTGTTTGAGATAAAAAAACAAACCTGCACGCACTTGTGCCAGGAAGAGACGGCGTGACAGGCATATATGTTCAACATATATCATATAACAAATATTGTTTAATAATCTCTACCTAACCTATTCAAAATTTACACTCTAAGCATCGCGTATCGTTTTTCAAATGCTTTGTATACATAGATTGCTAGATTTCTTATCTCAGTAGCGTTTAGCTTGTAGACGGCATAAAGTATATACATGTAATTATACTAAAGGAAACTCGGGATTTTCCGTTGTATATTGTATGTATATTATGCCGGGCTTTATTGAATGGTACATGGATACGTTAGGCCTTTCTTTCGGAATAAAAAGGCTAAAACAACATATAACACACCAAATGATATGCCAAATGTTACGCTTCTTTTCTCGATTTACATCTCTCCATTGAAAATGGTGAAATAATTAGCAAAATATATGACAGTAGAGATGATTTTAATTTTGATGTTAATTATCCCCATTTAGATGGGGATGTTCCCCGAGCAACTTCTTATGCGGTCTATATGTCTCAATTTATTCGTTTTTCTAGAGCTTGTACTCGAGTTGAGGATTTTAATATTCGTATTTTTTGTATAACTAAAAAGCTACTCCATAAGGCCAAAGTTACGATAAACTTCGTAAAACCTTTGCAAAAAATTATTATCGTAACCCTGATCTTCTTTTCAAATATAAAAGTAATTTAAGAACTCTTCTGCGACACGGACTATCACAACCTGACTTCTATGGTGACGTGATTTACAAACTTCGTAAGATCCTTGGTCATGATCACTTTCATACTATCTTTGTTAAAGTTAAAATGTTTATCAAAAGAGGTTACAAGCAATGTTTTACGCAAGCGTAAAATAGCTGCCGAGAGACAAACAGTTAACATAACAATAGATGAAGTCAGGGTGTTAAAACAATATTGAAAAAACTAAATGTTGTCACGGAGACATAAACACACCACGACCGTTTTTTCTTACATTTTTCTCGAGTGTTACCATCAGTTCTTCCTACCAAGCATTTTGAATCAATGTGGGCGACCTCGCTTCTTTCTGTTCAAATACCTTGACATGCCTTACACATTTATTACAACTGACCCTTGTAACACGACGTACTAGAAGTACACATCAGCACAGAAATACAATTGTTCACATGTAAGGGATACGTGTGCGTTTGCGTGTGAATTACAACATATATAAACTGTTCACTGTTACCATATGTAAGTATAAGATTGCGTTATCAAAGTGAAAAATGTAAAGGAACTGTTGCTACCTTACCATTAGCAATAATGAAAACCATAACGAAAATTTAAAAAAAAGAAGGAAATCACCAGGCTTGAACCCTCCCTTCCCTTCCCGACACTAACAGATCAACTGGGCTACAGAGGCGAGTGAATGTTTTGTTCCAATATACATGCATTTGTTAGACCGGTTCAGGAATTGAAGCTGTAATGCATGCTTATCGTCGACTAAATGATTCACATTCTGTTAACCATAGACAAACACAGAAACCATATAAGGATCAGCTGCATTTGGCAGCTGAATGACCCTGTCATTTTGCAACGCACTGCATGCTTGGTGGTGGACCCATTTACAGTTCGCCACTATGCTTTCCTCTTTAATTGTACGATGACTGGACAGGCTGTGGACCCCATGATGACGTCTACCTAAAGCTCAAAAGGACGGTGACGTTTATTGTTTTCCTGCAATCTTGTCTTGTCGCGCTCTCAATGGTTTGTTCTCTTGTTGCTCTGGCTACTGCCAAGTCATTGAGTACCTTCTTCGCGGCTTTCTAGGCTATTTTTCTTTTGTATTTATATATACACGAGCATCTTTGTGTTTTACTTATATTGCGTATTAATGCTGCCTTTTTGGTTAGAGAAAAGTTAATGGTGGTGATTTTTTTATTTACACTGTCTCGTTTTATTGGGATGAAAGTAGGGTAAGTGTGAGGATTGGTGCAAACTTAGTTTAAACCCCCAGCGGCCTTTTTTGCCATTGACCGTTCCAAGGCGGTAGCCCTATTGTCAACCCTTTTTTGTTTGTGATGTCTTATTTGGCCTTTTATTCATCTTTAGATTTGTTCTTTGTTTCTGTGTGAGTTTGTAGTTGATTGTCATCCTTGAATGCTGCTTTACCAGTTCGATTTTTACATCTATGTTCAAAGTTTCATTATTGATAGAACACGCGTTTGGCTCCAGCAGGTGAGCAACTTAGGATGTAACATTTTGCAGTCTCTTATCGTTAAATACAATAATGAAATGGCTCAAATTGTCAAAGCGGAACTTCAACATTTATGAATTTCGTGTTACAAAGTGTATTATGATTAAAAAGAGTATCAAATTGACACAATAAACACCCGTCATACATATGGAATTCATATTTATATGACCATCATTGGTATGTACACATTTATCTTGAATACTAGTTTCCAAGTTTCACAAGGTCGGATTAGAAATGTTATAGTTATTGAGAGGAAACCGCAAAAAAACGCAATTTTCAACAATCCAAGGGCCATAACTCTTGTGTTTCCTGAGCAATAGCGTTGGTTATCGAACATGAGCGTGAACTATTTAGTGGGACAGATTGGTGACGTATACTGGTAAAATTGTGCATTTTGTGACAAAAGCACCAAAATTAACACATAGCTAGACAATATTCTACTAAACATTGTTGGCTATGGACCCACGTCAGATTTTGAAAAATGGCCGCCAAATATTCCATAAAGAATTAATGAAGCCCATAATTAATTGCTTTCATCAAAAGTTGTTATTGTAAACACACATATTTCAGGACATTGATAAAATTTGGGTCATGTTTTCTTCAAAATAGTCTCCATTTTCAAAATGGCCGCCAGAAAATATTAGTGCTTTTTTTCTTTCTAGAAAGCAATCAAAATGTTGATGTGTATAACAAAGGTGTTTTTTAAGTGTATGTCTATACTTCAATAAATAGTTGTGAGATACTCCCCTCTACTTCAGGGGTTAGGGGTTTTACACATGTATACATACTATGCAAACTCTGAAGTTGTCTTTAGCCTTAAGTATTTCTGAAGTGTGTTTAAGATTCAGTATCATCTTCAATAGAGGCTCTTAGTTTATAATAACTCTAAGTATACATCCAGTGACTTGGTAAAACACTATTAAAGGGATACGCAACCATCTTGAATTATTTATCAAGCATCCAAATTATCACCTAGATTTATTACTCCAATATAATTTTGACTTTGAAATTTCTTGCATATACTTGGCGCATTATATTCCTCAATGAGCAATATGTAGAACTAATTTGCTTTAAACTATTTTCATAATTATTAATACTGATTTTAAAAACATGCATATGAACTAGCTAAACTAACGACGCCGAGTGTAATACAAAAAATCAAGCTTGCCGAGTCTTCTAAACACTTAGAGAAAAAATAAAATATAAACTATTTACATAATTATTAGTACTGATTTTAAACATGCATATTCATGAAGCAGCAAACTAACGGGATGCCGCCTGTTATAAAAAAATCAAGCTTGCCGAGTCTTCCGTTTAAAGAAAAAATATCGCAAAGGAAACTTAAACAATATTTCTCATCTTCGATTTATCGGAATTAAATTTCATTAAGACCTTAAATTACATTTGTTGATTTAAGAAACAATACTAACAAGAAACTATCAGAAAAGGGTAGTTTGTTATATACACAAACACAAATGTAATAACTGGTCATAGAGCATTTTCAATATTAGAGCTACCATTAAATTTAATTTAATCTTACTGTTCTATGATCTGAAGAGTACATTTTGTCTTAATCAGTCACAGTAACCCCACGTCCCATTTTCAAAAGACTGTATACAACATCCCTGCTTTGACACAGCGTTTGACACACACTTGTTTCTATGACATCTACATTGAAGAAGTTCCTTGTAAACACTTAACTTAAAGGCTAGTGGCAGTTTTATCGAGAATGCCTCCAACATACTCTCTTCCAACCCCAGTCACCGGATATAAACATATCAGGGGTGGACCTAAAGGCCATGTCTCCAACAATGTCCGATTTATTAAACAACTCGGCAGGTGTGCTTGATAAGAGCTACTGCAATTCGTTACATGAACTTGGACTTGTATCTTGGAACCATTGTATGTCAACAATCAGGAAAACACAGTTTCCAAGTAGCACAACTTTTGGAATTGGAAAGCTTGTGCAACCTGAACATAGTATTTCCAGACTTCTCAAGCACAGGTTTTACCTCTTTCAGCAAATGAAGATATGTCATTACATGTAGCAAATGTGAAAAGCAGCTTTGCGTCTAAATTTATATGACCTAATGAATAGGCAATACAACGTGCAACGAAGCACCTAAAGTGACTCCTAGCGCGTAAAAAATAGCATATAGCCCTAACTAACTCATCTAACTGTATTTACAGTACCATTGGTATAACATGTACTACAACGTCTGTGTCTACTGTATATATCATAAGTTTAGTGAAGTATGGATTGGCATATGCCACATGCAACACACGCATTGTATCAACCTCTTAGTGAAACGATGGAGTTCAGTCTGCATCCTACTCTCGTTGTCCGTTTCATTGAGCGTGTTTAGTTTCTCTTCTATCGCAACCGATTGCTGCGCCACGTAACCAGAGCTCTGCGTTTGTTTTGCATGATGGCTGTCACGCTGTCAGGGATATATTCATCATGGATGATATATCCTACTAAACAATTAACCCACGGGTTTTTATTTTTATTTTGGATCAAGAACCACAGAGTTTGGAAGTTTGGCCGAAGATGTTAAGTCTATGAGGGAGGATCTCCAAAATGTCTTGAAAAAGGATGAGATGGAGACTTTTATAAAAAACACCATAAAAACAATCGTCTCAGACTTGAATGAGAATATGGAGCTAACAATATCTCTAAAAGTTGAAGAAAAAACAAAAGGGATTATGCAAAAATTAGAATGTCCAAAAAGACAATGATGGACTAAAAAAAGAAATAGTGGCTCTTAAACGAGAATGGAAAGACCAACAAAAGAAAATTACGGAGGCTAACACACGTTCAAAAGAGGCTCATTGTAAAGCCAACTACAATGAACAATATTCGAGAAAAAATAACGTGAAAATTATGGACATACCTGTAACAAAACCTGAAGGTGAGACTGAAGATGACCTCATCTCTGAGGTGTCTTCCCTGTTGAAAAAGGAAAACATTGACATTGATAAGTCAAAGATTGTCGCCATTCACAGGATCCCGGGAAAGACAGGCCATGTCAAACCAGTCCTGATTAAATTCTCAAACAACAACGAGAAAACTAAAGTTATGACCCACCGCAGTGCTTTTAAAGCAATGGGTCGCCGCCTGGTGGATGATGTTACCAAATGTAATGCGCAGCTGATAACCCGTCTGACGGAACACAACCAAATAGTACAAGCCTGGTACTACAACGGCTCGGTATATGGAAAGACAGTGAATGACAAACGCCACAAGTTTGACATATACGACAGCATAGATGACGTACTGGAATTGTAGATACACTTAGGATAGGGGTTGACTTTAAAAAACTGTTTGTTTTCTTGTAGTGAATACCTAATATTATTTAAATTATTTTCTGGAATTATTAAGTGATTCAGTTATCTTATTTCAAACGATAAATGGATATTATTTACATGAATTTAAGAGAAAATAGTTTAATACCCAACAAAAATGTGATACCCCTGTCAGACTGTGGAAGTACTGTTTTTAATTTAGTGATACAAATTATTGTGTTTACATGTGTGTGTGCTCAGGTGTGGAAGGTATTATTTTCTATATATGGATAAATGTCAATGATCAGATGAACTATCAGACTGGAGTTATTATAGCATTGTGATTATAAGTGACAATACCTATTACCGGTATTCTAATTTAACCTACTTAGGTATATAGGCTAGACAGCCAGCCAAGACTATATAAACACTATTGTACTTTATTGTACTCTAATTTATATCAATTATCATGGATTTTATACACAATCATGTAATTATTTATATTCATGAAAATGAGTCAATATATAGTAAATGCTTAGGAATCTTTTATATTGCAATAATAAGTGCTTATTTTTCACAAATTAGTGTACATTGATGTAAATTACTATATAGGATTATCTGCCTGTATGTATGCTATCAACTCGATGATAAATAATTATATATATAATTTTTGATAACCTACATGAAATGAAATATATTGTTTGTTTAAAGTTTTTTTTTGTTTTGTTTTTTAATTTCACAAGCTTCTATAGGGTTTTGAACCTTTCTACTTAAAATTTCTTTAAACCCTTTTATTTTTAGAAGGCGTTTTTTTTTTCATAAATAATCTAAACTTGTACTCAAAACAAGTTTATTATGTTTTAGAGAACTTTAAATCTAATTATATTAACCTTTTGCATTGATAAACCAAAATATCGAAAATATTATTTTTAGTATATATATACAAAAATAATTTTGAAGTACAAATATAAAATATTTCAGCAAAATTGTATCTAATCCAAATATTTGATTTAAAATAAAATGCAGATCAAGTTTTTTAGAATCTGCTACTTTTTTCCAGAATGCTTCAAAGTTCTGTCTGTGTGTATTGCCTTTTCTCACCGTGGTCAAGATTTTTTAAACATACTAATATATGATGTCAGAGATTAATATTTTAACAGTTAACGTCCAAGGGCTTTTTACAGCTGAGAAAAGATTAGATGTTTTTAACTATTTGAAAGCCAAAAATTGTCAGATATATTGTCTTCAAGATATGCATTGTATTAATAACTTTGAAAATGCTATTCGAAGTGAATGGGGTAGTAATTGTTTATTTTCTTCATGGAAATCAAATGCGCGTGGTATTGGCATACTTTTTAGTAAAGATATAGATTATACTGTACATTCTCATACATCTGACCCTGGGGGCAATTATATTATTGTTGATTTAACCATTGATAATAGAAGGATAACATTAGTTTCTTTGTATGGTCCGAACCAAGATACACCTTCCTTTTTTACTAATATAATGTCGATTGTGGATAATTATAATAATGAGGACTTGTTCATGTGTGGCGATTTTAACCTCGTACAAAATACAGAATTAGACTACTATAATTATAAACATATTAATAATAAAAATGCAAGGGAGAAGTTGCTAGAAATTAAATCATGTTATAATCTTATTGATCCCTATAGAGAATTCTTTCCCTTGAATAAAAAATTTACCTGGTGGAAACGTTCACCTGTTCAATTAGCGAGGTTAGATTTCTTTTTAGTATCTGAGAGTTTACTCTCATCAATTATGAACTGTATTATAGAACCTAGTTATAGGTCAGATCATTCTATAGTAATACTAAAATGCAAATTTAATAACTTTGTCAAATCCAAGGGTCTTTGGAAATTTAATAATTCTCTTTTAAAAGATATTGACTATTTAAATACAATTAACCAAAAAATTAAAGAAATTAAATTACAATATGCTTTACCAGTTTATAACTTTGATAACATAGATAATATTTTAAATGAGGATATTCAATTTACAATAAACGATCAGTTATTTTTAGAGACGCTTTTAATGGAAATTCGTGGAAAAACTATTTCGTATGCTAGTTTCAAGAAAAAACAAAATGATAGTCGAGAAAAACAAATAATAAATGAAATCTCAATTTTAGAAGAAAATGAAACAAAGAATATACATTCAATTGTTAACTTAAAAAACGAGCTTTTTTCTTTACGTAGAATTAAAATGCAAGGTTGTCTAATAAGGTCACGTGCTCAATGTGTAGAAGAAGATGAAAAACCCTCTAAATTTTTTTGTAATTTAGAATCCCATAATTATCTTAGTAAAATTATCCCTAAAATTGAATTATCAAATGGTAACATAATAACAAATCAAAATGAAATTTTATCAGAAACTAAACTATTTTATGAAAACTTGTATTCAAGTAAAGATAACCATTTGGATGATGTAGACTTAAACGAAGAACTTAATTTTTCAAATATTCCAAAATTATCAATCGATGAAGCGAACAGCCTAGAAGGTCTTTTAACTTTTCAACAAGCATCACAAACTCTAACTGGAATGAAAAATAATAGATCACCAGGGTCAGATGGCTATGAGGCAGATTTTTTTAAAGTCTTTTGGAATAAAATAGGTCATTTTGTTGTTCGGTCAATTAACTATGGGTATGAAAAGGCGGAATTATCAGTTACACAGAAAGAGGGGATTATAACTGTTATTCCAAAAGAAAATAAGCCTAGACACTTTTTAAAAAACTACAGACCAATATCATTACTTAATTGTGTATATAAAATTGCTTCAGGATCTATTGCCAATAGAATTAAATCTGTGCTTAATAAATTAATTCATGAAAATCAAACAGGGTTTATTTCAGGTCGATATATGGGGGAAAATACAAGAATCGTGTATGACATAATGAATTTTACGGAAGAAAATAATATTCCAGGGCTTTTATTACTAGTTGACTGTCACAAAATGTCACGGGTAGAGCGTACTGGTCGTATATAGCTCTTGTATCGGTTACACCCAAAATCTATTGTTCGAGTTGAAACAATTTCACAATATTCATGATCTATTCATGTAACACGTAAAAGCGTGCACATTTTAAGTGGCCGCCAGAGAGGCCGTGTCATAAGTTTAGTTTTGTGCTAATGCATGTAAACGTATAGGTATATTTTCCTTAAACGGCAAAAATGTATAAGGGGCCTGTCGTGTAGATTCAATACTGTAGATTTAGCCACGTTTGTCACGGACTGAACGGGGGAAATAATGATTTGGGCGTAATGTTTGCTATAAAACCCATTGTCTTCTAGCTATCGCCGGGATAATCGATAGTACTTTGTTGGAACAGAGATTGGACGGCAAATTTCACAGGCAACATGTGGTTAGTAGTTTTATCAAACTTTTATCGTATATTTGTATTCAGTGGGCGGCGCCATCTTGTTTGGCGGTTACGACATCCGGTTAGCATTGATGTTTCTCAAACATAACTTTAGACTAGCATATGATTTTGAAGTTACTTTATTAGATGTAATTATTGTAATTGATCATTAATTGTAAAACAATATTAATTTGATAACAGTGGATATTAGGTGCATTAGTTAACGTTGGCGTATAACTCGGTGATTGTAATACACGATTGTCAACATTAGTTAACAATGAGATGAGTGACAAGAATAAATGCGTGCATGCATAACTCAGTGAGTGTAATATATGAGTAATTTGATCATGTTTATATTACATGTATTAGGGGCATTGATTAACAGCAACGTACATAGCGTATACATGGCGTTGTAGAATATGTATACATTGCTACTCATCATTAGTACAGCTTACATATATTGATCGAATAATGATTTGTTTGGGTAATGGTAATTATGCAAGATTGTTATGTTTGTCAACCGACATCTAAAACGTATGTATAATTACAGCCTAAGCCATCCAGGATATAAGCCATCCAGGATATAAGCCATCCAGGGTTGGAGTAAGCCATCTAGGTTTGGATATCCAGGAGTGGAACTAAGCTTCCACGACTAACGTTACAAGCGGTGGAGACGGTCCCCGTACCTGCGCAGCCAGGTTTTACTAACGACAACCCCCGGGACACAAGGTGGGCCCGTTACCAGTCCTCACTGGAGGAATATCATTCACAATCTCAGTGGAGATTAACTATCATTGCATCGCGTCATCAACCCTTACAGAAGGCATTTGATGACAATCATCCATTGAATTCGCGCATCATCATCTTCATGAGCTCTCGCGCATCAGTTATCGCGCTAGATCAACATTGTTATAGCTTTAACAACACTTTAGTGTCTTAGACATTCAGTATTTATAACAATACTAAGAACGTCTTAAACGTTCAGGAGAACATTCTTTTCATAGTTCATTTGTGTATTCGCTTGTTTTTTTAGATAATTGTATATATATTAAACATATTTTAAAAGTTGCATTAAACTTATGTAAATGCATTCACCGTCATTGATTCTTTCCTGAGTTAGCCCAACCACTAAGGTCATCCTGTGACAACTGGTGTCAGAAGTGGGATTCTGGGCGACTACGGAGGGAAAGAATCAATAAGTGATCTTTATTATGATATACTAAATCTCTACTTATTATTTTAGAATTGTGTACCACCCTCTGATCCATCAAGGCGACTGTCGACGATCACGGCCACAGCTTGGAAGACAAGTCAAGACACGACAAGGGTAGGGTGAGTCCAAACTGTTGTTTTGTCCGTTCTTTCCTTGGCGCGAGGTCGCAGTGGTCTACACGAGTGGGTCTGAGGCACTTTTGCTCAATAATTTGGGTGTTTGTTTTTACCTCCCTTGATATACATATAGTATCCAATTAGGTTGGCGAACAAGACGTTCTACTCATGTTGTGACACTCGAGTATACTTATATTGATGGGGGAAGTAAATATACATGTACATGTTATACACATTTCGATGATTGTTTAAGGTTTATGTCCAATATCAAATTAAGATATTTTATGTAGTGCATATGTTTTGTGGAAGCTAGATACTATCTACACATAATCGTTAGTAGTTAGCGCTAGTACAAATGTGTATGTAACTTGTCCGATGATGATGCCCAGGTATTTACTGAGGACACAGTGACTTACCATTAGTAGTTAAGTGAGTAGAATTATTAGTGACGTGTGTATTGTAATTATTGTAGTTAGTAGTCCACAATGTCCATAGACATGACGTCCATAAAGGATCTTACGGAAATGGGAAAGGAGTTAGGGTATGCTGGAGAGGAGCTTAGAAACTTTGTTAAAGACGAACAGGCTAGGGAAAGGGAATTTAGACTTAAGGAAAGAGAATTAGCAAAGCAGGAAAGAAATGAAGAAAGTATACTAGTTAAAGATAAGCTAGAATTAGAAGGTAGATTAGCTAAAGAGAAGCTAGATGCTGAGAAAGATAGGTTAGCATTCGAAAGTAGACTAGCCACAGAGAAGTTAGAATTAGAAGATAGGTTAGCAAAAGAGAAGTTAGAATTAGAAAGTAGAATAGTAAGGGAGAAGCAAGAGTTAGAACATGAGAGGTTCGAAACAGATGGTAGACTAGCTAAGGCTAAGATGATAATGGAAAGGGAGCAAAAAGAGTTTGATCATAAGTTAGCTTTAGAGTTGGAAGCAGCTAAGACACATAGTAAGGAAAGTAAAACTGAAGGGAAAGATAGTTATTCTGGGAAGTTAAAAGGTTCGAAGTTACCATACTTTGATGCTGACAAAGATAACATGGACAGTTACTTGTTACGGTTCGAGCGTTATGCTGAGTTACAGGAATGGACCAAAGATAAGTGGGCAGTTCATTTAAGTGCGTTATTGAGAGGCAAGGCCTTAGATGTATTTTCTAGATTACCTAGTTTAGATGCTCTTGACTATGACAAGTTAAAGGATGCTCTTTTAAAGAGATTTGAGTTAACTGAAGAAGGTTTTAGAAAGCGGTTTAGAGCTTGCTTGCCTGAGAAAGGCGAGTCATTTATTCAGTTCATTAGTAGATCTAGAAATTACTTAGATAGGTGGTTAGAGTTAGGGAAGGTAGCGCAGACTTATCAGGGCCTCATAGATTTCTTGTTGCGTGACCAGCTATTCAATGTTTGTAGTAGAGATCTGTTCTTATTTCTTAAAGAAAGAAAACTAACTAGTGTAGGAGAAATGGCAACACAAGCAGATCAGTTTGCCGAGGCTAGAGGTGGAGCTCATAATGTAGTGTCGAAAGACAGAACTTTTAGAGATAGGCAAGGGGACGATCATAAACAGAAAGGCCAGAGTGGAAACTATAGAGGTGGTGGTAGTTCGATGGGTGCTAGAGGAGGTAGCAATAGTGGTAACATAGGTAGACCTTTTATTCGTTGTCGTCACTGTAATGGGAATCATGCTTCACATGAGTGTAGGAAAGCGGTGAAAGTGTCCGCTGTCGTAGACAATTTCAGTGAAAATAGTAGAGTGGACAACAATGTAGGGAATCAGAACCAAGGTTTTAACAACCCATGGAATTTCGGTAGAGGTAGAGGTGGTCAAAACCGAGGTAGAGGTAGAGGCAGAGGTAGTAATAGTCCGGTTATTAAAACCGAGAGTAGTAGCTGTTGTGTTAAATCGGATGGTGTAATGGCGAAGATCGGAACATGTCTCTTTCCGTATGCAAATCTTCCAACGGCAGATGGTAGAGTGAACGGCAAGGACGTAATTGTAATGAGGGATACAGGTTGTACAGGTGTGGTAGTTAGGCGTAGTTTAGTTACGGATGACCAGTTGGTAGGTAAACAGTCACCGTGTATGTTGTTAAATAAGTCGGTAGAGCACGTGCCAATAGCGAGAATAGATGTAGATACACCTTTCTTTAAAGGGACTACAGAGGCACTATGTATGGATGACCCGATGTATGATTTAACGATAGGGAACATAGATGGTTCAGCACTTCCGGTAATGTCCGATTTTAGAAGTAGCATAAGTAATGCCGTAGAGACTAGAGCGCAGGTTCAGAAGCAAGCTCAGGCTTATAGAAAATTAAAGGTTCCTGCAGCCGTAGGTGACATATCTAAAGCGGAGTTTATAGAAGCACAAACTCAAGACGAGTCATTAGGTCCTTGTAAGGTGAAGGCCAAGGATGGTGTAGTGAAGAAGTGTAAAGGGTCCGGTAGTTGTAAGTTTGTACATAAGAATAGGTTATTGTACAGAGAATTTGAAGATAGCGGTAGTAGACAGTTTCACCAATTAGTGGTTCCTACCCAGTATAGAACGACAGTGCTTAAGGTAGCTCATGAGTCGATTATGGGAGGTCATTTAGGCGTAAAGAAAACGTCAGATAGAGTATTGGCAGAATTTTATTGGCCAGGCGTTAGTGGAGATGTAACTAGGTATTGTAGGTCCTGCGATGTATGCCAAAGGACAGTACCAAAAGGTCGAGTGACCAAAGTACATTTAGGTCAGATGCCACTGATAGATACACCATTTAAGCGGGTAGCCGTAGACATAGTTGGACCAATTTTTCCAGTGTCGGATAGGAAAAATAGGTACATTTTAACCATGGTAGACTATGCAACTAGGTATCCGGAGGCAGTAGCATTGCCCTCAATTGAAACTGAGAGAGTAGCTGAGGCATTAGTTGATATGTTCAGTAGGCTAGGTGTACCAGAGGAAATGCTGACTGATTGTGGGTCACAGTTTACGTCAGAACTTATGGCTGAAGTAAGCAGGTTATTGTCTTTGCGTCAAATCATGACAACACCATATCACCCTATGTGTAACGGGTTAGTCGAACGATTTAACGGGACGTTAAAGCAAATGTTACGGCGTATGTGTACCGAGAGACCCAAAGATTGGGACAAGTATCTCAATGCTTTATTGTTTGCATTTAGAGAGGTACCACAAGAGAGTTTAGGATTCTCTCCGTTTGAGTTATTGTACGGTAGGTCAGTTAGAGGTCCCATGAGGATTCTTAGAGAGATGTGGGCAGGTGAAGTAGATAGTGATGAGGTTAAGACTACATATCAGTATGTTTTAGATCTGAAGGAGAAACTAGAGGAGACTTGTAAGATAGCTCAAAGTCAGTTAGTTAAGGCAAGTACCAAGTATAAACGCTACTATGACCAGAAAGCTAGAGCTAGGAAGTTTAAGATAGATGACCAGGTGTTACTGTTACTCCCGACCGACAATAACAAGTTGTTATTACAATGGAAAGGTCCGTTTTACGTTAGAGGGATAGTGAACACTATGGATTACCGTATCGAGATAAACGGAAAGTTAAAGACCTTTCATGCGAATATGCTGAAAGAGTATATAAGTAGAACCGATAATGTGCAACAAGGGGTGTTAACCGTAGTTAATGTTGCAGTTATTGAGGATAGTGAGGAAGACAGTAGTGAGGACACTAGTCCCATGTATTTTCCCACTAGTGTAGGTAGGGAGAGAGCAGCCGATGTAGACATATCGGGCATGCTTAGTGTAGAGCAGAAACGAGAGATGGGTAGTTTACTCTCGGAGTTCAGTGATGTCTTGTCCGAAAACCCGGGGCAGACAGATGGAGTGCAACATGATATTGTACTCACATCAGGGGAACCAATAAGAATTAAGGGGTATCCCATTCCATTTCACTCCCGATCAATTGTTGATGAGGAGGTGAAAGACATGTTGAAATTGGGTGTCATCGAACCTTCAAACGCCCCATTTTCATCCCCAGTCGTACTTATTAAGAAGAAAGATGGGTCAATTCGATTCTGCATCGATTTTAGGCAGCTCAATAAACGTACCATCTTTGATGCAGAGCCAATGCCTAATATTGAGGAGGTATTCTCTAAACTTGCGGGATATTCGTATTTCTCCAAGTTAGACCTCAGTAAAGGTTATTGGCAAGTCCCACTTTCAGACCGAGCTAAAGAGATGACCTCCTTCGAAACTTCGCAAGGACTTTTTAAGTTCAAGGTCATGCCCTTTGGTCTCGTAAACGCCCCAGCAACATTCTGTAGGTTAATGAGGAAAGTCCTGAAGGATTTGTCCAACACAGACAGTTTTGTAGATGACATCCTGGTGTTTACAACAACATTTGAAGACCATATTAAGGCTCTACGTAATCTGTTGGAACGGCTACGCCGGTTTAAACTGACTGCAAAACCTAGCAAGTGTCACATAGGTTACGCAGATATAGAGTGTCTGGGTCATGTTGTCGGGAGGGACCAGAAATTGAAACCCAACCCCGACAAGGTTAAGGCAATTCAGGAAGCACCAAGACCCGAGACAAAGAAACAAGTTAGGTCATTTTTAGGGTTGGCGGGTTTTTACAGGAAGTTTATTCCAAACTTTTCGGCTATAGCTGCACCTTTGTCAGACTTGACAAAGAAAGGTCAACCCAATAGGATAACTTGGGGGGAAAGCCAGGAGCGAGCTTTCGTCTCTTTAAAGGGGAGTCTGGTCAAAACCCCAATACTAAAATTACCTGAACTTGACCAGGAGTTTATCCTCAGAACAGATGCCTCCGATATCGGGGTGGGTGCAGTCCTACTGCAAGAGCAAGATGGGTGTAGTCTCCCCGTGGCTTACGCAAGTCGGAAACTATTACCCCGGGAATGTAACTACTCTGTTATCGAAAGGGAGTGTCTTGCAGTAGTGTGGGGTGTCAGTAAATTCCACCGATATGTTTTTGGTAAGGAATTTGTCTTGGAGACTGACCACCAACCGTTAGCTTATATGAATAAAGCTAAGGTAGCTAACAGTAGGTTAATGAGGTGGGCACTGACTCTGCAGCCTTACCGGATGAAAATTAAAGCAATCCGTGGAAAGGACAATATTGGGGCAGACTATTTAAGTCGCCGCACATAATGACCGGTTTAATACAATAGTGTATTGCAGTGTATTGTACAATAGTAGTATATGTTACGACAGGGTAGTGTACAATTGTAGAATAGTGTTGAAATTGTAATTACATATTATAGTTAGGTTATAACTGCAGTGGTAATAGATAACATACTCAAGCGATTGAGCGATCAGCTTGTACGTTTTGTCGCTCGTTTGCTCAGAAGAATTAATAGTTTCTTAACGTGTAAATATTATCATTTTGTTGAATTTTAAAAGTGTAGCACTTTCTTTAAGTGGGGAGATGTTGTCACAAAATGTCACGGGTAGAGCGTACTGGTCGTATATAGCTCTTGTATCGGTTACACCCAAAATCTATTGTTCGAGTTGAAACAATTTCACAATATTCATGATCTATTCATGTAACACGTAAAAGCGTGCACATTTTAAGTGGCCGCCAGAGAGGCCGTGTCATAAGTTTAGTTTTGTGCTAATGCATGTAAACGTATAGGTATATTTTCCTTAAACGGCAAAATTGTATAAGGGGCCTGTCGTGTAGATTCAATACTGTAGATTTAGCCACGTTTGTCACGGTCTGAACGGGGGAAATAATGATTTGGGCGTAATGTTTGCTATAAAACCCATTGTCTTCTAGCTATCGCCGGGATAATCGATAGTACTTTGTTGGAACAGAGATTGGACGGCAAATTTCACAGGCAACATGTGGTTAGTAGTTTTATCAAACTTTTATCGTATATTTGTATTCAGTGGGCGGCGCCATCTTGTTTGGCGGTTACGACATCCGGTTAGCATTGATGTTTCTCAAACATAACTTTAGACTAGCATATGATTTTGAAGTTACTTTATTAGATGTAATTATTGTAATTGATCATTAATTGTAAAACAATATTAATTTGATAACAGTGGATATTAGGTGCATTAGTTAACGTTGGCGTATAACTCGGTGATTGTAATACACGATTGTCAACATTAGTTAACAATGAGATGAGTGACAAGAATAAATGCGTGCATGCATAACTCAGTGAGTGTAATATATGAGTAATTTGATCATGTTTATATTACATGTATTAGGGGCATTGATTAACAGCAACGTACATAGCGTATACATGGCGTTGTAGAATATGTATACATTGCTACTCATCATTAGTACAGCTTACATATATTGATCGAATAATGATTTGTTTGGGTAATGGTAATTATGCAAGATTGTTATGTTTGTCAACCGACATCTAAAACGTATGTATAATTACAGCCTAAGCCATCCAGGATATAAGCCATCCAGGATATAAGCCATCCAGGGTTGGAGTAAGCCATCTAGGTTTGGATATCCAGGAGTGGAACTAAGCTTCCACGACTAACGTTACAAGCGGTGGAGACGGTCCCCGTACCTGCGCAGCCAGGTTTTACTAACGACAACCCCCGGGACACAAGGTGGGCCCGTTACCAGTCCTCACTGGAGGAATATCATTCACAATCTCAGTGGAGATTAACTATCATTGCATCGCGTCATCAACCCTTACAGAAGGCATTTGATGACAATCATCCATTGAATTCGCGCATCATCATCTTCATGAGCTCTCGCGCATCAGTTATCGCGCTAGATCAACATTGTTATAGCTTTAACAACACTTTAGTGTCTTAGACATTCAGTATTTATAACAATACTAAGAACGTCTTAAACGTTCAGGAGAACATTCTTTTCATAGTTCATTTGTGTATTCGCTTGTTTTTTTAGATAATTGTATATATATTAAACATATTTTAAAAGTTGCATTAAACTTATGTAAATGCATTCACCGTCATTGATTCTTTCCTGAGTTAGCCCAACCACTAAGGTCATCCTGTGACATTGACTTCGAAAAAGCGTTCGACTCAATTTCTTGGCAATTTATCTCAAAAGTTTTGCATTATTTTAATTTTGGGGAATCCATAATAACTTGGTTTAAAATATTATATAAAAATGCAATATTGGCTGTCAACCAAGGGGGCAACTTATCCGAGTTTTTCAATATTGGGCGCGGTTGTCGTCAAGGCGATTCGTTGTCGCCGTATATCTTTATTTTATGTGCAGAAATCTTAGCAATAAGAATTCGTAACAATAAAAATATTAAGGGCATTTCCATGAATGAAAATGAATTTAAACTGACCCAATTTGCTGATGATACCGCAGTCTTATTAGATGGCTCAGAAACCTCTTTAAAAGAAACACTTAATGAACTTTCATTTTATGCTAAAATTTCAGGACTTAAAGTAAATTTTGAAAAAACACAGATAGTTTGGATTGGGGCAAAAAAATACAGTACAAACTCAATAAAAACAAAATGGAAATTAACATGGGGAAGTGAACAGTTTAAATTGTTAGGCATTACTTTTAATGTTGATTTAGAAAAAATATTAAATATAAATTATAGAGATAAAATTACTAAAATACAAAACCTAATAAAATTATGGAAACGTAGATATCTTACTCCAATTGGCAAAATAACGGTCATTAAATCACTGCTTTTACCAATTCTTAACCATTTATTTATATCACTACCTGATCCCAGTAACTCTATTTTAAAACAGTTAACAGATTTATTTTATGACTTTTTATGGCGGGGCCCAGCTAAAATAAAAAGAGATACCATAATTAAACAATATGAGGAAGGAGGGCTTAACATGATCAATATAAATGCTTTTATCCAAGGGCAAAAGTAACATGGGTAAGAAGATTAATAGCAAATAAAGGACAGTTACACCACTTAACTAAGCATACAATAAACATAAATAATATAGTCAATCTTGGATCTAAATATCCAGAGGGTACACTTAGTACTATTAAAAACCCTTTCTGGAAAGATGTCATAAAATCATATGTCAACTATTTAGAACATAATAGCTGCAAGCTAAAGGAGGATGATGTTTTAACTTCTTCTATTTTCTACAACCCAAATATACTAATTGGGTGTAATCACATATTTTATAAATCTTGGTATAATAAAGGAATATGTCTAGTAAATGACTTCATAAGAGAAGATGGTAGTTTTTATACATTTACAGAGTTTAACTCCATATATAATGTAAATAGTAACTTTTTAAATTATAACGGAATTGTTAAGTCTATAAAATTGTGGGTTAGCAAGCTAAATATAGATTCATTCAATCATAAATTAACATATCCTATTATACCATCAAATATCCAAGCATTAACTAAACAGCAAAAAGGATCTAAACATATTTACAACATCCTCAATAATGACTATACTCAACCTACTTCAAAAGCAAAATGGTTGGAATTATTTAATATTGATAATGAATATTGGAAAGAAATATACAAATATCCATTCAAAAAAAACATAAGTACCACCTTACAATGGTTTCAAACAAGAATCAACCACAGAATTTTAGCAACTCGTAGATTTTTACACAAAATTAATATCAAAGACAATACAAAATGTCTTTTTTGTAAACAGGAAGAAACCCTTACACATATGCTGTGGTCCTGCCCTGAAACACAAACAATTATTAATGAACTTAAAAGATGGCTCTTTAATAATGAACAGGATTTTAATATTGATGAAAAAACCTTTATTTTTAACACAAACAAAAAGTACACATGGGTACAGTTATATCTTCTCTTTAAAGCCAAATATTATATATTTTCATATAAACATCTCGAAAAAAAACTTTCAATTATAACTCTAAAACATAGAATTAGGAAAGTGCTACAAGTACAACAGACAATAGCCACCAAAAACAATGACCTAGACAAATTCAATAGCATTTGGGACCCATATAAAGAACAAATTTTAAACCTTTAAGTCCTAAAATCTCAAGAATACCATCCCATGGACAAACATATTTTTAAACTTGTGTTAATATATAATAATAAAGTTGGACCAGGTGAAGAAGGCAATACCACACCCAAAACCTTATCTTCTATAAATAATCATAATCCTTAAATAAGTTAAAAGTTGACTATTTATTGTTCCCAATATAAATTGTTTGATAAACGTACATTATCATATGCCGTAAGCCAGATGTATTATATAAATGAATAATGTGAAAAAATGTGGTGTGAGAGTGTTTTCTATTTGTATATATGTATGTGATGATTGTACAGTGTGCGGTGGGAACCCCGACCCACAACACACTTATTTACGGGGATAATAAATGGGTTGACCACTATGGCAACTGGAAAAAAAAAAAAAAAAAAAAAAAAAAAAAAAAGAACCACAGAGTTATGGACCTTGACTTAGTCAAAATAGGGTTGAAGAAACTTGTGTCGCGTGGTTCTCCATAACTGTTTAACCCACGGTCGTCAAACTTTACAGGAATGTTGACTAGCAAGTGAAGATGCGCAGGGATTTCATTTTTATTTTGAACCAAGAACCACAGAGTTATGGCCCTTGACTTAGTCAAAATAGGGGCTGAACAACTTGTGTCCGGTGATCCTCCATAACTATTTAACCCAGGGTCACCAAACTTACAGGAACGTTGACCAACAAGTGAAGATGCGCACCTGATTTTTATTTTTTATTTTGAACCAAGAACCACAGAGTTATGGCCCTTGACTGTCAAAATAGGGGCTGAACAACTTGTGTCGGTGATCCTCCATAACTATTTAACCCAGGGTCACCAAACTTACAGGAACGTTGACCAACAAGTGAAGATGCGCACCTGATTTTTATTTTTCATTTTGGAACAAGAACCACAGAGTTGTGGCCCTTGACTTAGTCTAAATAAGGGCTGAAAAAACTTGTATCGAGCCCTACTCCATTACTATTTAACCCACGGTCGCGAAACTTTACAGGAATGTTGACCATCAAGTGAAGATGCGTACCTGAGTTGTATTCTGGACCAAAAAAACACAGAGTTATGGCCCTTGACTTGGTCTAAATAGGGCCATAAAAACAAGAGGTCAATGACCTTGAAGCTCTACTGATAGGTTTTTGATAGCTAGATCAGCATTCCTGTGAAGTTTCATTAAAATCCGTCAAGTAGTTTCAGAGGAGTTGTCACAAGTTTTCATTATATAACTCTTATGTAAACAAACAGCCATGTTTAACGTCGCATCAAAATAATTTTCGACAAGGATCAACATCATGTCATACTGATCATTTTAGGAAAAGACGCATATCAATATCACTTATAGTTTTTAAGAAGTAGTCGCTACAAACTTGTTTTTTGAAATTTTTTAGCCGTGGCGGCCATCTTGAATTTCCGGCCGACCTGAAATTTTGCTAGGATCAATTAGACATCATGAGCGACAGTCCTGTGAAGTTTCATGAAAATCCGTCAAGTAGTTTCAGAGGAGTAGTCGCTACAAGTTTTCATTATATAACTCTATGTAAACAAAGATGACCGCTGGTGGCCATGTTTAATATCGCATCAAAATAATTTTCTTCAATGATCAAAATCATTCCATACTGATCATTTTAGAAAAAGTCCCATATCAATATCACTTATAGTTTTCAAGAAGTACTCGCTACAAACTTGTTTTTAGAAAATCTATTTTTAGCTGTGGTGGCCATCTTGAATTTCCGACCAACCTGAAATGATGCTAGGAACATTTAGACATCAATAGCAACATTCCTGTGAAGTTTCATAGAAATGCGTCGAGTAGTTTCAGAGCAGTAGTCGCTACAAGTTTTTAAAAAATAACTATGTAAACAAAGATGTCCGCTGGCAGCCATGTTTAACGTCGAATCGGAACGATTTTCGACAAGGACCAACATCATGTCATTCTGATCATTTTAGAAAAAGTCCCATATCAATATCACTTAGAGTTTTCAAGAAGTAATCGCTACAAACTTGTTTTTTAAATATTTTTAGATTTGGCGGCCATCTTGGATTTCACATCAACATGAATTTTTGCTAGGATCAACTAGACTTCATGAGCAATATTTCTTTAAAGTTTCATGAAAATCCATTCAATAGTTTCAGACGGACGGACGGACAGACGGCGACGGACATCGCACCACGGCATAAGCTCTGCTGATCTCTGATCAGTAGAGCTAACGAGAGCTCCACCATAACTCTACTGTTGTACACACATTACCATTTCACCGACAGTCAACATTCAGTTCTTCTATTAACATGTTGAACGAACACAAAATATGTAGACTATGTATAATTTAAATATATATGAGACACAATTTGTATGTCGATCTCATTAAAATCATATCCTAATTACGCTTTGATACTCTCCACTATAACTCTATGTAAAAATGTGACACACAGGGGCAGGGCGATATCTGACCAGTCATCATTTGAAAAAAAGTTATTGGTCATCAACCATTTTTTTTTTTACTAACAGTGACCTTGACCTCAGTGACATCAATGCAATCCCAGGTTTCCTTTCCATATGCTACATATAGTTATGTTCGTTCCAATATCTCATTCCTAACTAAAGTTATTGCCCGAAAACCATTTTTCGATTTTAGTAACAGCAACCTTAACATTGACCCCCAGTGACCTCAGATGCAATGCCAAGCTTCATTTCCATATAAGCCAACTACACAGCAAGTTTCTTAACAATAGCGCTTTCGTAACAAACGTAATTGAGCGCAGTGAAGTAATCTCTTATTACTTCACTGTTGAGCGGAACCATTTTTTCTATTTAAGTAATTTGTCGCAACATCTCATTCCTAACAAAAGTTATTGAGCAGGAACAGTTTTACAGTGACCTTGACCCAGTGACCTTAAATGCATTCCCAAGCTTCCTTTCCACATAAGCTACCGTACGCAGCAAGTATCGTTGCAACATCTCATTCCTAACAAAATTTATTGAGCTGAAATTTGTTTCCATTTTTTGTAAGTGACCTTGACCCATTGACCTCAAATGCAATTCCAAGCTTCCTTTCCATATACGATACCTAAACAGCAAGTTTCATTGCATATATCATTGCTAACTGAAGTTATTGAGTGGAAACCATGAGACACCGCCAGCCCACATGCCAAACAACATGATTCACCAATCTAATAAGCCGACTTTTGCAAAAGAAAACATTGTTAAAAATGTCCATAATTTTCATATACAAACTTTGGACCCCGGACACAGCTATTTTTGACCAAGGGACTTCATCTGAACAAACTTAATAGACAGTGGTTCTTGAGCAGATTTTTAACGTTTCAACCTTTTAATGGTAATGGTGGCCATCTTGGACATCCCGTTGAACTGATTTAAACAAATTTGAAAACCAGTGACCTCAGGATAATCCTTGTGAAGTTTGGTCAAAATTGACCAAGCAGTTTAATAAGGAGATGTCATTTGAAGCTATTGTTGACGGATGGACGTTTCCATGTATGTACATTAAGCGTTTTAAAGGAATGACTGCCTATATAAACAAAAATATATGCTCGGACTGATGGACGGATGAAGTGATCACAATCGACCATCATAAACATGATAAATATGCTTAAAAACGAACAAATTGTAATGACTAAAATTGTTTGTTTTTTAAATGCAGCAGAAGAAAGTTTCATGTTTATTATGTAACATAAAACAGTTTGCATGAATGCCAGCTGTATTTTAGCCTGGGATGAAAAATAAGAAAAGGTTTTGCATTTTTCTTCACTTTTCTTTAATTTATATACATGCAACATGAGCCTACTGTTGGTGGTGTTAACAAATTAGTCCACAAGACATGGTCATTCACGATTTATTGCAAGAGAATAGATTCATATAAACGTTGTGCAGAAGTAGCACTAGTCCTAACTCATCTAACTGTACTATTAAACAGTTATCAGTGAAATTAGTAGATTTATAAGCCATTTACCATATAACAAATCAACATACATTTTCAGCTGAAATGTCTGTTCCATTCAATATGACAATAAGCTAGACTTTACAAATTTAATTTTATATCATGTATATCAGGCATTCCAGAATAAAAATGGACACCACTTCCTGTCAATTTGATTTATCCCATCATCAGTTGAGTCAAATTAAAGGATATGGCCTAAATTAAAATATTGTTTGTTTAACCCACTTATGTTAATACAGCACAAAACCTTTGAGATTTTAATTATTAAAAAAAAAGTGGCACAAGATCTCAAACCAGAAGATGACTAGAACAAAACAAAATGTTACATGAGTAAACTGTTACTTACTTTAACTTAAAATTTGAATTAACAGAACAGAACTATAATTTTATATATTACATCATTCAAATATACGATCGTATATTGATAGTGTCATCCACAGGTTTGCATGCATGCACGAAATGCTAACAAATATAACTGATCATCGGACTAATAATAGTAATGGGAGTATTAGATGGATTATATTGGTAACTAACAAATTTCTCGTTCTTCAATTCAAATGTTAACTAAAAATTAATAATGTATCTACCTACCTATTATTGACTATGTTATAATGTTTATCAAATGTTAAAAAAACTGAATAAAAAAAAGCTCGCAATGACAAGCAAAAGTGCTTCTATTCCACACTCTGGTTAATACACAACTACAGATTATGTTCAATGAAAACATCTCACAGCTGACAGGAACAACTATCTTTTTTTTAAGAGAACCACCATGTTAGAGTTTCTGAAATACCACTAATAAAATTATTTGATACCCCCACCGCCAGAATAACGATACTATATGTGGTCGTTTCTGCCCCTCATGAGATTTTTCCCTAGAAAGTAGAAATGTCAGAGATACAGATCATTATACAGCAAAACAATGAATACAATCACTCTTATACATTAGACAACTTGTAAGTACCCCGATTTTAAATGCTAATAAAACATGTATTTTTCACCATAAATTTGAAAAAGTTCTTTAAGACAGAGACTGAATGTAATCCCGATTTTCAAATTAATTATTTTCAATTATATCTGTTCAATCTTTAAGAATATATTGATGACTTTTCAAACAATTTTCTTTCGTCTAAATTTCATTTAAAAGATATGAAATAAAATGAGTGTCGTCTTGGGTATTAACTGAATCCATATCTGAGATGTACCATATAAGACCAGAAATCTATTATGGTCTTTTGCACTTAATGTGTACAATACTATAGACTTCTGTGACAATAACTTGAAATGAACTAGGGCTGTACGTCCCATTAGCACATAATATTAGGCAATGTAAGGACAGTAACCTCAGAGGGAGTCGAGATGTAGGATGATATATGGTTATAACATTTATACAGTAGAACAGGCTGATTTGCTTTTGAATCATGAATATATAGAGATCAATAATCTGATGGGATTATATGGAAATCCAGCTTGAGATGGTAAGAGTGTGGATATTTTCACGAATGAGCGGCTGCGAGTGAATGAAAAAACAAAACACTTCCCATCGAGTGCATGATGCCTATATAATTGAACACAGCAGTTAAATAAGCTATTTATTACATTTTTAATCAGCGCATCTATGGTTGTAACTAAAATGTTTCGGCGCATAATGTCGACGTCAGCAACACTTTATTGACATCATGATTCGGCATCAGTTATTTTGGTGTTCTGAGGTAGTAATTAATATTTAGCGATTATGAGTTTTCTTCGCTAAGAAATCCCGATCTTTCACTCATAGAAATGTAATGAAAGTGTTGCTCATATTATCGTCCACGCTACAAATTTTACCATCAAGATGGTCAAGATGCTCATTCTCCCATCACTATCGCTGTGAAATTGGTCAACAACAGGAACATAATTACGGTAGAATTAATCATATAAAAAAAAAATCTGGTTTTCCACTCCAAGATGCCTC